>OOFG01010733.1:3258-15032 GCA_900323295.1 Molva molva
TGAGCGCCCCCACCCCCCCCCCCCCCCCCATAAGAGTAACACCATTGATCTATGACTGAACACCACAGGGTCGGCTGCGGTGGAGCGAGCAGAGTCTCCCCACTCAGTCTGGAGCTTGGCTAACCTGACAGGAAGTGGTGGACACAAAGAGGTTTCCAGATACCTCTTTGGTATCTAGACCAGTGGTTCCCAACCTTTTTTGACTTGTGTACCCCTTGAGCCGATTTGCCATGCCAGCAGTACCCCCTGACTCATGCATATTGATGATTCACCTAAATTGCTTCTATTGAACTCATATTAAACTTTTAGTATCTAACACTACTGATAACATTCATTTACACTTATTTTGAGTGAGAACATTATATTCAGACTCACCCAGTTGCAGTTTCAACTCCTTTAATCAATTACTTGAGTTAATGAGACAGCTTGTTTGTCTTTCATAAGCTTTGATAGATCTGGGAGCAGTGTAGCTGCAGCTGTTACCAGGCTGTTCTCCACGTTCAGCCTGTTCTTCTGCTTGGTTTTGATGTGAGTCAGTGTTGAGAAGGTCACGTCACATATATAAGTAGACCAGAAAGGCAAAAGTTCATGCAATGCACATTTTCCCAGCTCAGGATATTCCATTTCAACATCGTACCAAAACTCTGTCAATGACCTTTCAGCATGTGCCATCCTTAGCCCACGTTCAGAGGACAAATCCATCAGATTTTCCTGCAGTTTTGCAGGAAGGCTGCTGCTTTCATTCTCACTGAATGGGTTCCTCACCCAATTCAGTTTTTCTGACTTTGCATCAATATCAGGGAAGTACTGGTTAAAATCATTGTCAAGTTTGGACAGATGTGCTTTCACCATAGGACTTCTGCCGACATCAGTGGTGGCAAGTGTAATGTTGCTGAATTCAACGCCCCTTTAGTTAAAGGCTAGTGGACATGCGCAAGGTAAGGACAGTGGACCGATGCTGTGGAAAACAATGTACCAATGTACTAAAACTGAGTTACAATACAAGATACTACTGAGTGGACAGTGATTCATTACAATGGCGACGAGCGATGCATACAACAAGTTTTGTTCCAGAATCAATGACGTGAAAGGTAGAAAATAGGTTACCTAGCATGAACGGCCACACTATTCGAGAAGTGGCGAAAACGGCGCAACTTGCGGAGGAAGCTCACTAGCAACGCAACAAAGGAAAACTAGCCAACGAAGAAATCAGAGAGGAGTTGTAAATAAACACAGCTTTATTCATAAAAAACAACACATCTACAACGCAGAGGCACATAAAGTATGCTACGGACTGAACATAAAAAAAAAACGAGATTAAGAGTTACCTGTGACAGTTAGCGTCAATGCCAATGGAACCAGATGGAAACGTGCTAATATGCTGACGGTTTACAAACGAAGCAAGTCCAACACAGTTAATCATAAAAAAAAAGACTATATATCTGGCTAGCATCAGACCATTGCCACTCTTGCAGAACTACCCTGCTTTCCTTTGTTTGACAACAACTCAGACCCTGCTTCACTTTCTACAAAAATGGAGAAAGTGGATGAGGAGATCTGAAACTTTCCTGATTGCAGCTGATGTTAAAAGCAAACCAAGAAAAAGGTCAATGCTTTTGTACTATGCAGGTGAGCAGGTGCAAGATATATTTGAGACATTCACAGACAATGGTGAATTAGATGACTATGATACAGCAGTAAAACTGCTCACAGACTATTTTAGCCCAAGTCATAATGTAGAGTATGAGATCTACAAGTTTCGTCAGGCAAAGCAAAACCCAGGAGAGACAGTTGATGCATATCACACTAAGCTGAGACAGCTAGCCCAGAACTGTGAATTTGCTGTGGAAAAATAAATCAACGCTGCACATCAACACGTCTTGGAGGAAAGCACTGAGAGTCTCAGGCGTGGCTCTCAAAGGTCTTCTTGACACTGCCTGAAGTCTTGAAATGTCAGAAGTACAGGCCTCAGGTATTAAAAACAAACAGAGCAAGAGCAAGTTGCCGCTATATCAAGCTTCAAGAACAAGAACTTGACACACAAACGTCAACAACAGACAAAACAAATGCAAGAGAGAAGACAAAAGTCATCATGCAGAAACTGTGGAGGTACATTTCCCCATCAAGGTGGTCAATCAGCATGTCCAGCAAGAGGTCTGACATGTAAAACATGTGGTAAGCTCAATCACTTTGCACGTTGCTGCCTGTCACAACAAGGAAATAGCACAATATAGCCAACACACACAGGAAAGACCACAATACAAGATAAGAGACAATGAAAAGCATAGAGTGAGAAATATCGAACAGGAGGAATATCAAGCTGCGCCAGTATGTCAAGCGGTGATGGCTGGCTCCAGCTCAGATGATGAATATGTCTTTGTCACACAAATGCCAGATGATTTAAAACCACCAGTGAAAGAGGTTCTTATTGCTGGCAAAAGATGTTCTCATTGACTCAGGAACTACAGCAAACCTTCTGGACGCAAATGCCTATGACAAGATCCAAATACTACTCCAGCTTCAACATGCTGGCAAGCAAAGGATCCTTACCGTATGGCACAAATACACCACTCAAGTTGAGAGGAAAAATCGATGCAGAAGTCTCATAATAAAGGTGGTAATTTATCTTATATGATTGTCAACATGTATGTATGTTGCGCTACAACCCAACAGCTAAATATGTGCGAGGGAAATAACTTGTTATAACAGATACCCTTTCTAGAAATCCCCAGGAAGCTGTGACACAAGAAATCGCAGAGCTGACCAGTGAAATAAAGGCCTATGACGAAGCAATCCACAAAGCATGACCTATCTCACCCACTAAGCTTGACTTGGCCAAACAGCAGACTCTACCGGATGCTCTTCTGCAGATGGTTCAGGTCCAACACGGCGTGGTGACAGGCTGACCCAAATATGCAGCTGGTGCCGAACAAGTTAGAGGCCTACTGCACCTGCAGACATCCCCTCACAACGTCAGAAGGACTGTTGCTGTACAACGATAGAATAGAAGTGCCACAAAACATGAGGACTGATATATTGCAGTGCATACATGATGGGCATCAAGGCATTGTGAAGTGCAGCGAATGGGCTGTGTGGTGGCCTGGAATAAGCAGACATTCAGGAAATAGTCAACACTCTCAGGAATTCAAGACTACTCAGAAAAGAGAATCTCTGATCACTACTCCGCTACCCAGTAGCTCATGGGAAAGTGTAGGAGCGGACATATGTGAACTTTTCATATGTGACATTTTTTCAAGGTATATAGAAAAAGCACCTCAGAGATATGTCAGGTGAAACCACTAGAGCTGAAACTAAAAAACATATTTTTTGTAGAAAAGCATGTGCATTTCGGTTTCTTTGAAGAACACTTCAAAATAGCTAGATTACTTGTAATAGAGAACTCAGGACCTTTGTATGGAGTGGAGGGAGTCAAGGAAGTCCATTGAAACTGGGTCTGTTTCAAATTTGACCACGATCGAGGAGTGGTGGGAATTTAAGCTCTGAATGGTCTGGAATTCCTCCTATATATTTCTTTTTCCTCCTATATATTTTTTTTAAACACACTGACGTGTGTTTATTGGACAGATTGTTGAGAATCGAATAAATATACTCTGCAATTTGATAGCTTTGGCTGCCGCAATCTGAGACTACTAGTATTGAAGGGTTAGAGGGTTACTAGGGTTAAAGGGTGAAATGGTTACCATGGTTACCAGGGTTGGAAGGTTAGTGATAGATGGTTAGTCCCGGGCATTGTGTATGAAGAAAACACAGTAAATCGGAACAATATCAGTGTTCATGTTTTTATTGCAGTGGTATCAACATTCATTTAATATTCATTGATTTCAATCATTTAATCATTAATCAATCATCTGTTCAGTTATTTGAGGAAGCATGATATGACATCATAATAATTTAATCAGACAATAACTCTCATATTCTCTTGATCTACCCTGACCATGGGTTCACCCCCTCCTCCTCCTCATCCACCTCCTCTTCGTCCACCGGATCTCACTCCTCCTCCTCGTCGCTCTTCTTCCGGTTCTTGTAGTGTTCATCAGGGACGTTCCTCAACCTCTCTGCTGCCTAGACAAACACACACACACACATACATACGCCCACCACTTTAACACACGCTGTGCAAAACCCAATCAGACTTCTCCGCCGTTCGGGACGGATAGAAATACGGGACGGCAGAGATAAACAAGACGCCTGATGTTCGCACCTTTTGGAGTCACGGCCATATCTTTATATAAACAGCGATACTTAATATTAGCAGGACTTTACACTTTATTATGTACACAGCCATTTACAATGACACACAACTGACCAGCATATAATGATGCTGGTCAGTACTGAACATTCAGGTAGTAGGATGTAGAAGTTAGGATTACGCGTGGACAAATGCAAAGTCTTTTGCGCATTATACTAGCCCGGCAAACTTGTTGAGCCGTTTATGGCGACGCATCTAAATGTAACTCTGGCTAGCGTGAAGGGAGCGAATCTGGCGGGGCTTAACCTAAACATCAACTAACTAACTCAGCCAACATTTTTCAACCGAATTAGAGCGAATCAAGAAAATCTTGGCTTGGGCATGTTTATAGCGTTTGCTGCCATATTCAACTGTTGAAGAGCACAGGATTAAAATACATGGTTATAATAAAGATATACAGAAATAACACTTTCTGTAACACAATAGGAGCCTATAAATGAAGTACCAAATATACTGTAGAGCTGTATATTTGGACGAAGCCATGACTGGACGAAGTCACGTGGACACAGGATGAAGGTTAAACATAACTGATTTAATGTGCATCCGCTCTGGACGGCAAATTCTTTGGGACAACTAACTCAAGTTATCACACATACTTCAGGTTAGGTCTGACGTTGATGTTAGGCACGGAACGTAACGGAGCATTTGATGACTTGACTTACCCTGGGGTTATAACAGCAAACAAAAAAGTATATATACAGTATATCCTTTTTTTTTCAACCCTCTCTTGGGCTCTCTCTCGCTGGGCGATAAACGCGACAATAACGGCGTTAACGCATATTGTTTTTAATGCAACTAATTAGTTTGCCGCATAATCGCAGGTACTGGTCTGTTTAGACTGGACATTCATTTCAATGAGACGAGCGGCGCGGCGCGGAGAGCAGAACCTTGTTGTCTGAAGGAAACTAACAATTACACTTACACGTGACTCAAAAACTATTGTGCACAAGACGAATTGTTGACAAGAGGTGCCGTAATTTTGTTCAGTCATTGTGACAATTAACTCTTGTCCTGCATTTAACGTAATTCCTCTTTGTTGAGCCTACCTCTCAACAAAGGTAGGCTCCACTTAACCATAAACATAAAGACTGTTTCATTGATCTCGGTTATGGGAATAACCAGCCTGCATCGCACTGGAGAGTCTGTGGGTTATATTTTTTAGGTTTGCGCATATAAGAGTAGTCCTATACTTGTCATAATTCACACATCCCCATGTTAGTTGTTACTATTGAAGTATCTACTACCTCCTACGACAAGGCTGCTCCCCGCTCATTCCTTCTGCTTTATGTGAAACAAACTGGTCCGCCGCTTTAGTGGAAGATGAGCGAGAGTGATTTACAAAATAATTATGTCTCTAACCAGCAGAACCCAAGCGTTACGTAGCCAAACGATTGCAGCCAGTTCAATGGGAAGCAAAACAAGGCTTTCTTGAAACCTAGACTTTATACAGCGCTGTCCGCTGTAGCTGGCCCTCCGGGCTGAGCTCGTGAGGGAAGACTTGAAACTGTGTACGCTCCCTTTGCAAACTGGTTATTTATGTTGTTTAATATTTTAATTGTCGTTTTGGCTCAATGTATTTGTCCCAATGATACATTGATCAACTTGTGTCCGTGTGTGCAAAATCGTTAAATAAATCCCTATAATATAATAAATGATGAATAAAATAATGAATAAAAATGATATGCAACCGTTGATTAATAGCTGCATGGGCTGGAGCATTTGTGAGCTTTTTTGGAAATAAAAAAACAGGACGTGGGTAGCAGCGGCTCTTTAAATCATCAATCATCTTTCTAATCATCGTTTTATTCGCCATGAGTTGTGATTTCAGCATATTGATAAATGCTTGATGTGTGTGGGTCCCTGGATGTGTCAGTCCGTTGTTTTGTGTTAAGGCTGGAAAAAAGGTTGGACACACTACATTCAGTTTTTGTTCTTACTTGATTTCCAGTAAAAAATATACACACATTTGCAAAAGCAGGAGTAAGAGTATTATAAACTTGAAAAATGCCCTTTCCGGTGCATTTTAAATAGATAGATAAAAAAAATATTTTGATTAATTTCAGATTAATCATGATTAACTATGGAAAATCATGCGATTAATCGTGCATAAATATCTTAATCGATTGAAAGCCCTAATATATACACACACTAGGGCTATCAAACGACCAAAAATGGATCAGATTAATCACATGATAATGCTGTCATTAATCGTGATTAATCACAATATCAGAATTTGCTGGGAAAAGCCCCCAAATAAAGATATTTTAATTCAAAAGACATTCAATAATTGTGGCAGATGAGTAAAGCATTGAAAAGCCTTAATGACCCTGGTAGCATAGGCTGACCTACAACTCTTACCACCACTACTGGGAGCTATGGTCTAACCTAGCCTTCAGTGTTTTCCCTCTTCCACAGGGGACCTCTGGTTTCCTCACCACTAGTTGGACAATCTTGGTATCTTTGAGGGATTATAAATATTTAAGTGGTCAGAGAGAAACAGAGCATCAATCACGCACTGACACACCCAGCAGGCAGAACCAACGTGCACCCACGTCAAATCAGAGACATGAGGCCCAAAATGAGGAAGTGCATTAATGAGAGTTAAAAGTAATTAACGCGTTAAGGTTTCCCAATAATCACGAGTGGTAACGCGTTAACGTTGACAACCCTAATATACACATATAGTACCGAACCATAAACCGTGGAACAACCACTCACCTGAACCGTTACACCCCTAGTACCTGCTGAGGGTTACTTAGTACAAGGGGTTAGTCAGTACCTTTTGGGGGTTAGTTAGTACCTGTTGAGGGTTAGTCAGTAACTGTTCAGGGGTTAGTAAGTCAGTACCTGCTGGGGGTTAGTCAGTACCAGGGGATGGTCAATAATGGTTCAGGGGTTAGTCAGTACCAGAGCTTAGTCAGTACCTGATGGGGGTTAGCTAGTGCCAGGGCTTAGTACATCCCAGTTCGGGGGTTAGTCAGTACCTGTTGGGGGTTAGTCAGTACCTGTTGGGGGTAGGGCTGGACAATTTGTTAGATTTAATTGATTAATTAGCATTTTTACTTTCCTACGGTTTGTGAAATGGCTGAACCGCAAAACAGCTATTTATAAAAGTTCTACACTCCGCAGATTTGTTTTACCTTAAAGAGCAAGTGAACCCACTGTTTCAGCTGGGATCGAACACTATTTTAAAAATGCAGTTTTGTGTGGAGAGTTCTGGGAAGGAGGGGGCGTGCTACGACCCACGGCAACTTTGTGATACTTTTTAGTAACGTTGTTTTGTAAATAGCTTATAATGAGCGACGTTGAAACCGCACCGTGGCGTTACACTGAGAAGCTTAACCATCACTCGGACATCACAATAAATCGCCGCTCAGAAGGAGCTCCACACATCCACACACACACCGCAGCGTTATGCTATAGTTGTGTTGGAGGCCTAACTCTCTCTCGGACCGGTCATCAAAATCAACGGCTATCCAGAAGGAGCTCCACACACACACCGTAGCGTTATACTAGGGTAAGTGTCCGAGAAGCTTAACCCTCTCTGGGACGCCACATTTAACCGCTGCCCAGACAGAGCGCTACATGTCCACACACACCTCGCCTCCGGTGTCCCTTGGTCGTGGCAATAAAATCGTCCACGTAGTGTTTTGGGGAGACTGTTTTCCCTAAATGAAGGTCTAATTTCAGTAACAGTGATAAAATGGCATAGATAACTTTGTTAATCATATAAGACATTTAACCACGTTTATGGGGAACACAACCAACTTGTTCCAGCCCCTGCGACAGAGACATGCGGTGGAATGGCAGTGTGTAGCACCAAGAGATGCTGATGCAGCTCAAGCCACAAAGCGCCTGCAAAGAAGCAGGTAACCTTGGCAAATGATGCATCATATATTTTTGGTCTTTTTAGTTTGTTTAGAGAAAAACGGAAAAAAACGAGGGGTTAGTTAGTACTAAGGGTTAGTCAGCACCAGGGGTTAGTCTGTACCTGTCGGGGGTTAGCTGGTACCAAGGGTGAGTCAGTACCTGTTCAGGGGTTAGGTCTCTCTGCTCCTGGGCCAACATCTCGTACCCCACCATGAACTTCCTGATGGAGGCGGAGCGGAGGAGGGGGGGGTAGTAGTGGGCATGGAGCTGCCAGTGGTCCACACCTCCAGACAGGTGAGGACCTGTTGGAGCACCTGTAGGAGACACCTTCAGTACACACTCATCACACACACTCATTATATTGCAAAAGAATGAAATTGCAATACTTTTGTTCTTTGCATGTATATTGTGATATAAAGAAATACAGGAATTCCATCAGAGATGATTAACAAGTATCTAACTTGTATTGTCAATCAAGGGCAAGGACACTTTCTTCACAGAAAAACATTAGGTTAGATAACATAACATAACATAAATATATATCATAATAAATAACAAAATAAAAGTGTGGTTATTATGAATAACACAAATTGAATGATACACTCATAAAACATTACACACTATTATTAAACTCAAGCACAGTTTGTGTTCCACTGCCCTGTGTATTACCTAAACGTTACAAAGTTTAACTTAACTTCAGCAGCAGGCAGGAATCTTTAGTAGGAATCTTTAGTAGGCCTATTAGCTTTTTGAAACTGGTGCATTCATCAAAAAGCTGTTTTAAAAACAGGAAGAGCAACTGTCATTGCTACTGCGCTGTGCGTTGCGCCCAAAGTTCAGACTATATTATATTTTGTGTTTGGGCCTATGTATGGGTTCCAGGCTCACAGACAAAAAAAATCGAATCTATTTAATATGAATTATGTGTAATAACAGCATGTCATAATAAACATGTCTTGGCACGACTCGCGGCCCGCGGAGTGAGAGATGGTTCATACGGAGGGGGAAGGTGGAAATCGTCTTGCAGCAGCAGATGCTTCAATTTGCAGGCTCCGACTCGGACAGAACCATCTGGCATTCAGTATTGGCCATGTCTGTGCTGCTCGCTGTGTTCTGGTCATTATCCTCTAGTTCAGGGGGCGGCAAGCCTTTACTTCGCTTTGGGTCCGATTTCTTCTAAATCATTCGATGGCGAGTCAGAACATAAGTAGACGCAAAAGCTCAAATGAAGATAGTTTCCACACCTGAATGCTGAAGACCTTGTCCGGTTCAGTGGTGAAGTTGCTACTTGTTGAATTTTCATTTTGTTTGGTTTGCGTTCACACAGGACTTAGTCAAGCAACCAAAACAATGTCACGCTGGGTTGCAACAACGGGTTGCTTGTCTATTGGAAATAAAATCAGAGGGAAACTCACTACGCTTCCTTGTTGCAGTCAATAATAATGGAGGAACAACAACTTTGTGCACTCTTGTTTTTTAAATTTTGCTCTGGTGTTCCTTCAAATAAAAATAACAGAAGAAAGTAGTCAGTAAGAGTGCCTGACGAAAGAGCGCGTTGTTGAGCGTGTGATTGCACCACCTGATTGCACCACCTGATCGCACCACGTCTGGCCGTGACTCATTAACCGAGGAAAGATTCCAGTATACTAGGCTGAATTTGGTACATTTTTCCAGATTGAGGCAAAGGTTTGAATTCAGTCCACAATTAATTGGTTTCAATCGGAAGTGGACGAGACCCCATTTTCAAGACTTTTAGACTAGCCTACTCATCAATAATAGATAAAAATCGAATTTTGATTGGCCTATATCACGCAGGCATGTATGTAGGCCTACGTGTGCACGCATGTTGGCGCGTTACCTTGACATTTAGCCGACAATGAACACAGGGCATTCAATTCAGACTGGACACAACAGTATGGTTTCATTTACCCAGTTTCTCCAATGCCAAGCCTGTGTGTCTAATTTGTACCAAAGCGGTCGCTGTGTGCAAAGAATACAATATTAGAAGGCATTATGAGTCAAAACATAGCAAACTCAAAGTAGCCTTTCTGCTCCAGGTAGACGCTAGCCCCCGCAAAATGTATTAATTGAGTGACTGTTTAGAAACACAGCCTTCATAAAGCCTCATTGGGGCCTAAATGAAAATATAACTTGAGCAACTTGAGGTAAATTCTTCATTTGGACATTATATTGGGGACTTTCATAGTTGGTCCAAGAATGTTCAACAAAAAAATGAATGTTATTATAAAATAATCTGGGGGGGCCAAACAATGTGTCTGGGGGTCCTGATCCAGCCCGTTCAACATTTACAGCTCTCCTAGCTGCTGTGGCAATGCTAATGAGGCTCTGCTAGTGTGTTGGTGTGTTTGTGGTACCAGTGTGCGCTCACTCTTCAGAGGAAGCAACACTCCGTGATTTCAATTTCAATCTACAGTGTCGTTCACAAGCGCACTTTGCAGATCGTTTTTAAAGAAACCTGTGATGTATGGTGTGAAATTAAAATAAACATCTACGTTCTTTTCCTTTCATAGTTTTTTACTTGCAAATGCAAGTGAAATGCTTGCACTGAAGAGCCCTGTTTAAAAGACAGGGCTTTCCTCTAGATTACACTCATTATCAATACACACACTCATTATCCACACACACACAATCATTATAACCACAAACACTCATTATCACCACACACAATCATTATCACCACACACACACACACACACACACAGTATCATCACACTCATTATCACCACACTCAATATCCACACACACACACTCATTATCACAACCCACTCATTATCACCACACACTAAGTATTACCACACACACACACACAACACACACACACACACACACTCATCGCTATACACACACACTCTATTACCACACACTCATTATCACCCCACACACACTATTACGGCACACCCATTATCTCAACACACAAACACACGCGCACATTCACTCATTTTCACCTCACACACTCATCATCATCACTCACACACTCATTATTATTATTATTCATTAGATCTGCCAGATCTGTTGATTGTTTTAGGCAGCACATGAAAAGTATTTTTTTTAACTGAACTTTTTACAGGCAAGCTACTTGTTTGTTTTATTTGTTTAATTTACTTTTCTTTGTGTTTGTATTCTCAAACTTTTTTGCCATGTGAAGCTCTATATGGAAGTAAATCTGTGCAATCGGGTTTAGAAAATAAAAACCCATTGAATTATAAGCACTGAATATATGTGCATTGAAATAACGTATCTGAATTTTTTGCCTCTGAATTTAACTCTTTACATTTTCAATAAATCATTTTCACCTTTATTTTTCAATGTTAAAAAATTCAACGTTAAAAAATTCAACTCAAATATTTTCAACGTCCCAAAATTCAACCTGCCAAAGTCAGCCTCAAAATTCAATGTACGAAATTCAGCGTTAACGTCCGGGGACCCAAGGAAGAGCAATCGATCCTAGATGCTAGATCGCGGTCAAGCAAGGAGAGCGAGTGGGCGCGTCACTCGTTGGATACCTGACTCTCACGCGGGAGGGCAAAGCAGATTTACTTGATATTTTAGCCATGTCCAACGGCAACAGCAGCAATAATGGTGCTTCGGTGAGTACATTTTTCTATATATATGC
>OOFG01010767.1:4862-23135 GCA_900323295.1 Molva molva
ACGGAAAGGCATGATCAAAATAATTCATAATTTCTGATAAGGGGTTGAAGAAAGATCATCTTTAGATTTAATATGGTTCAGTGAGTCTATAGGAGTATATTGATTGAGAATATATGGACATAGAGACATAGAGAGAAAAACTAAACAGATTTTTGTGAGGGAAAATTTTTGAAAAGTACAAAACAATACCTTTGTTAAATAGTAATTAATGCATAAACATTTTTCTATTTGATTGTGTTGAGTTTCGGAAATATGCACTATGAATTTGTAAAGGATTTCTCAGCATGCCAAGAAGCATGGAAGGGATTTGTGTAGGTTGAGTAAAAGCCTCAGGACCACCTCCTTGTATCTCTCAAGCTCCTGGACAAAAGTGCGCTCATGGAAGAGAGTCTGCAGCCTCTCCTGGGTATAATTGTGGCAGAGCTCCTCAAAGGTTGCTCCCCGCTGGCGCTGAGCCATGCGTGGGTTCTGGAAGCCTGGCGTATCCACAATCAGTAGGGAGCACAGAGAGTGTTGACTGGATTTCAGCGCCCTGGAGAATACAACACAACACACACCATATCAGTTATCAGTTGTAAAAATACTGACACAAGCAGAAATATGCACACAGCTACCAAAATTGAGGCAGCCTCAAACTGCCAACCACGCCCCACATCTCTGATTTGCTCACCATTTGATGGTGTACTGCTAACAGAGAGACGCCAGAGTCCTTTATTTTATCAAATTAACTGCCTGGATTAAAGAAAATAAATTACACTGCAACAAAAAATGCACTGAGCTCGCGATGGAAGACAGAGAAGATCATTTTCACAAACACTTGAAGACTACCAGCTTACGTAGCCTCAAAATGTGACTGGACTATCAGAACCCTAACAATGGGTTGAAAGTGGAAGTGAGACCGACTGAGGGGGAGAGAAAAAGAGTGAGGGGGCAGACCTGTTAACCAGGAAGATGACCAAGGTGAAGAGCTCAGAGTAGAGGCCAGAGGCCATGGCCTCCAGACACTCCGGGGCTGTGATCTTAGGACCTGAGAGCCGAGAGATTGGGAGCGATTCACACACCAGCAGGAAATAGAGAAGGAAAGACAGAAAACATATGAGACATTAGGGCATGATTAAAGACATCGAAATCGGAGGGCTATACAACAGTTTCATAATCATCAACATGGTTATCAAATTTACAACAATAAAACATACGTTTTGAAATGACAACTCATTATGTTGTTCTAATAATCCACTATTTCATATACAGCTGCAGATTTTTATGGATTTTTCTATATTGTCAAGTTGTATCAATACTCTATTACTCTATTATACACTATTTGGGAGAAATGCGAATACGACATACAACAACGGCATCAGAAAAGCGCGGCAGTGATAACAATGACACGGAAGAGAATAGGCTATTAAAAACATTTTAAAACAAGAAACTGGAAATACCATGGCATAATAAAATCCAATCAAAAATCAATCTCTAGCTTCAAATGAGACGTTTACCTGATCCGTCCCCGTGGCCAGCCTCGTCTGGGCCTCCTCTGAATGAAGTGGAGCGTTGCAGTCCTTTGGCTTGGTGTTTAAAGATGGCAGAGGAGAGCTCCTCCAGGGTGCAGCCCAGCAGGTAGGCAGCCTTCTGGGCCCACTCGTGTCGGGCAAACTGCTTGCGCCCCGCTGAAGAACCCAGTAAGGACAATTATAATAGACCCTTTTTACAGAGGAGTGAACTAAACAAGTGAAGATAAGTCTACTACCAGTGCCCTGATACATTAAAGGAGCAGACCCTTAGTTAGTGTTGAGCGATACCTGTGTTTGTCCTAACCCTAACCACGATGACACCTCTGTAAAAGTAGAGGCCTGCCCTATTTGGGCTCCCACTAAATGTCACTTGAGTTGCAAATAGGGAATGTGAAGTTGATGTTACTACAAGTTAAACGCTACGGTGAGCGCGCCATGTTGAGAAGTCGCTGCCTCTGTTGGTGGTTGGTTCTGTCTCACAAGATGGCGCCCGGCGTGACGTAACTTTACATGCCCTATAACAGTATGCTAGTATTAGAGTTGTTCAACACTGCAGGTGATGCATGTCTATTATTTGCATTTGAGACCCCTGGGTCTCACTCAAACAAACATAAAAGTAAATCCCAACTAATTTCAGTCCTTTTTGATGCACCTACACCAAGTTGATCAACTTGGTGTAGGTGCATTTGTACAGATATTTTGAAAACTCGACCACATAAACTGACACTTTTGAAGGCCTTCTTTAACTTATCATTTGTTCAATGTTGATCGATCTATGTATATATATACATTTGAAGGTTGACATGGTTAGATATGATTGGGGATGTGAAGTATCCAAACTGATGTTTTAATTAACCCCTGAAAATACAACAATGTTTCCAACCCGTTGGCATCTGCTGTCATTAGTATATTACCTACTACGTTTCTTTGTAACGAGATATAACGACACACGCAATGTATAACAATTATGATATACTCTTTGATAAGGCAAGGGGGATTAACGTTTTTTTTTACAGAATAGAAGAACAATAATCCACAGGGCCTGGCTAATCTTAATGTCCATGTCAAAAAACTGACCATCTTAATTGATCAGATTATGGTATGAAACAGATATTTGCTAGCAATCGACTAGTCGTTATGTAAGAAAGATGCAGAGAGAGAAGTTCTAGGTAACAATGAAAATTATATTTTAAAACGCAAAAAGTTCAAGCATTCTACTGTGACATGTCGCTATATAGGATCACAGTTTATGAACATAAAAGAAAAAAGCCAACAGCGGCAATTAGTGGTTATAGTAGTCAATTAGTCGACTAGTTCACTATACTACATTTAAATAGCCGTTGTAATCTAGATATAGCCTACAGAGAACATGTGATGCACGCATTTCAGCGTCGGCTCCTGCAGATGGTCGTATCAATCAGCATCAGTTTTAGCAGAAATAGAAGCTATAACTGTTGGTGCCGTCAGGTTCATCTGATGGGCTGAAGGTCAGTCATGGCTTCAAATCAACTGCTTACGGCAAAAGGCCAGACTCTCTTGTAAAACGGACTGAAAAGACCTTGCGACTGGTAGAAGCAGGCTACCAAGTGCAGAGGAATGAGCATGACACAAAAACCTGTTTTTGTACATACATTTGTTGTGCATCTCCAACAGATTGGTAAGCAAAGATATGACGTAAAAACAGTCGACCCCCGTCAGGCAATATTTTAAAAACGCAACCAGAGGACTGGTTCAACCGATTTAGAAATGAAAAACATTGATTTTGTTTGACTTTGTTTTTCTACTCGTCTGATCTGTCACACCAGTTTGATACATTGAGTGTTGGCAACAAAGACATTTCAGAAGGTGCATATATTGAGCACTTTTATCCTGTGTCAAAATAAAAGGATGGCAGTGTGTGGTTTTAGGGATTATCTTAGTGTGTGAAAACGTATACAGAGGAACAAGATGAGAGAAGGCAAGGAAGAAAAGAGACAGCAGGGATGGGTAGGGAGGAGAAACAATAAAAATGCTAATGACTTAAGGTCTGGAAGGAGCGATAAAGCCATTAAGACGGGATATACAAACAAGAAAGTAACACAAGATGTTGAATGACTTTTTTCCATTACCTTCATCTGCCTCTGCGTTTGATAGGGCGCAGCATGCAAACATGCAAGCAGAGAAAGGACGTTAGACAGGAAATTAGGTTATGTATCCATCCATTTGCATACTCAACACAAAATAAAATAAGACTCAGAAATATCTGTATCCCCCCCACCACGTTTTGAAAAAAAATACACTATACGCAAGAAAAATGGGAAGCTCCAGTTGTTCCTGTTGGAAAGAGATACAAAACAGGTCCATCCAAAGAAAATATGTATTGTGCTGACTAAAGAGCACAATGTCAAAAGTTGCAAGTGAGTCAACAGGCAGGCATGAAGGGATGCACCAAACATGTATAGAGACTTACCAACATTTGCACCGTGTATAAAAATGCTGCTTAACGTGCTGCACATGAAGCTATCTGTGTAGTAAAAGTTATGCTATAAGCAAAAAGCAGCCGTCTACGTTGAGGGGATCCTTGGATAGGATGTGTGTGTGAATGTATTTATGTACGTGCACATGCGTGTGTTTGTGAGTAAAATATTTCAAATTTAGTACAAAGTGGAACAGCATGCAGTGGAAAATCATTTTGCAGTTGTAGCTGGAGTGAGTGAACTGCTGTGTGCATGCAGTGAGAATATGTCTAGTCTGACCCCTATTGGTGGCTTGGGTTAAACGTTATACTCAAATGTCACAGGTTTTTACTCAGTTTGTATCATGATAATCATAATTACCTTTCCAAACTACTAAAGGCCATTTTTCCAGTTTAATTTAAAACTGTTCATTAACCGTTACAACACAAATCCCCAAAATGAGAAACATAGGCACTAGGTTTTTACACTTGCCAGAAATTTGAACCAAGTCAAACCATGACAAGACATTGCTTAGCCAGTGTTTTGTGCTGTCATTTTCATTACCTTTTGTGGCCCCTGCTGCTCCCAGGTGGTAAATGGCCCCCAACACGAGCCAGAGGGCCTTCTGCTCCTCACCAGAGATGCCCAGAACCTTCATGGCTGCCTGCAGCTTGGTGAACTGCTGGGCAGCCCGCTTCTTTTCATCTTCCTACAATTAAACAGGCCAACAGGGAAGGTGTGGTTGTAGAGGGAAATTGGAATGAATGGATATTTCAAGTTCACAAACCAACTGTTTTTTTGCATTCTTAAGAGAAACACTTTTTGTGAGTGGTGATGCAAGACCACTCACATAATGATACAGGGAGCGCTATAATTATGCAAATGTATAAACCAGACATAACACACTTTCTTCTACAAGTCATTGTCACCCGATAGAGGGGCATCCCATCAATCATTCCATCTCGTGTAATTACCTTGGACAGAGGCAGGATCCCAAAAGCACTGTTCTCTGCAAAGTGGTTAAAGTGCAGCTCCGTTCTGCCAAGGGTTAGTGACACGGAAAGAAAGTGTGTGAGAAGCTGGTGATGGGGTAAATGGGTACAATTATAGACTACTCAGTATATAGTCAACCTACTGTATACTGAGTAGTCAACCTCCAAACAAATAGCTTGGCCTATGAAACACATTGTATAAAAAAGATTACACATTTTGGTTGCATGAGATTAGATTTAATAATTATCCAAAAATTATTTCATATTATCAATAGAGGTATCTGGAAAATTCCTTCTAATATCTGGCTTTGTCATGTGCACAAATGTGCAGCTCTATGCCAAGGTAACATGTAAAAGAACTCAAGAAGGGGTATTTTTTTATGTTATTGGTGTTCAAAACAACCACCTAATCAACATAAATATGAAATGTGAGACGCTTTGTTGATTTTTATACAAATGTTGGTATACTTTGACAAGAAATTATGCTTTCCAGGAAGTTAAATTTGGAGAAAATGACAAACACAAAGAATATCACTCTCTGACAGTGCTGCCTACAGTTGTGTATTCTCTGAAAATTGACCACACTACTGAGCACGAGCGTGACTCCACTGCATCACTGGGTGAACTGGACACATATTGGTCTGTGTAATGGCGTCCTTGGTGCACCTGGATTAAATCTTATGATTTTTCTCTTTCTATTATAGACACCTGAGGTTGCTGTCGGCTCCAGCCATCATGTAGTAGAAGATGTTGAAGGTTGACTCGGTGGCAGGCCGCTTGGTCACCCTCAACTTCTCAAGAAGCATGGTCTGAAGGAGAGAAAGAGACACCTTACCTATATGTTCAAGAAAAATTATTACTATTACAGTTTTGTTATTTTCTTGCTCTTTAAAGGCCCACTGCAGTAATTGTAGTTTTATATTGCATGGTCATTAACTTTATCTGTGTTTTTAATTCCTGTTTTAAAACAAAGTTAACCAGATCGTTATTTTTGTTGGAAAGATAAATAACTAATGGTGCATCAAGATGCCATTATATTAGATAATAAGTTGAGGTTCTTGTTCATCAATTAACCGTCAATTACATTTTTTCTTTAAATAGACAAATTTACAATAACGGCAAAATAATATAGATAATTTAAAATAAATATATTATAAATATTGTTCATTAAATATAGTTTGATGGCTTGTTATTATTTCAAAAATAGTGTTACTTGGTGCATTCCATCAAGTGTTTTCCATTGTAATGTTTTCCATTGATGTTTTGTGTTCATTTGTGTTTTCTAGATAAACACACTGGGAGCAAAAGCAGCATTGCTGACTTTTTCTTTCAACTGTTTTCCACTGGCCATGGACTTGCAGTAATAGGTGTGTATCCAGGGGGTGTTGGCACTCTTTGCTCTGCCACTGCTTGTGTATTAATCCACTTTTTACCATTTGCACATGAAGCAGTCCGCGAAAGGTCTTGATGACAATTTATTGGTTCACCTAAAGTCAAAGGTTGGGAACCACTGGTCTAGCCAACTGAAAATAATACAAATATAGATCTCTTTATTAGGACTTAGTCATTAAGTCCACATTAGTAAGGAAATGTGCCTGCCCAAACCTGAATAGAGGCAGAGGCAACTTGTCCAGCCTGGTCAAAGTCCAGGGAGATGATGTGTGAAAATCGACTGGCGTTGGTGTTCATGGAGGTGGAGCTATTACCAAAAGCTTCGAGAATGGTGTACACCGCCTGCCATTTTTCAGCTGGAAAAGGGAGAACAAACAAAACAAAACATAGTTTTAGCTTCTAAATGATAATACACGAATATGTCTACCCATTTGCTCTTGCATTTTTGTGCTTATGCTTATTTATACTACAGTTCAAGTAATGGTATATGTCCAAATTTGTAACATTTTTCTGAATATATTGTCTTGCAAAAAGTGTATTGGAATGTTATTAATATTAGGGCCAATCAAAAATAAAATTATTTGGCCATATTTAGCAGAACTCTTTCTAGAATAAAGCTAAAAGCGGTCACACCGCCTGTACGGACAGCGTTTATGCACATATTCGACATCAGTTTGGCATGTCATGATATTACAACATTCACTCCTGTTTGTCCGTAGAACTAGTGTGTAGCTTACTAGGCTAGCTTGTTTGTAGTGTGACCAACAGATGGTTTATAGACATTGTTTGCACCTATCAAGAACATGGGTTCTGAAATTAGGAAACAAGAAACGTTTTGAACTTTAAATACTGCCTACTGACCTCAATTCTAAGATGGGGGTAGTTTGGCAGTTTGGCAATAAAGTAGTCAGTTGCATATGAATAAATCCTTGCAATTTCATTATGGTTAAAAAAGGGGATGCTATTATCGGTACTTCCCAAGACATTTTATTCGATTTTATTCTTTCTGTGAAAAAATCCATTAAAGTACTTAACCAAGTAGAGAACAAATTATAAACTTACCAGAAAATATCTTGCCAGTGCTACCAGCAATAGAGACAAGGTATTGGACCAGGTGCTGGCAGTTGGTGGTCTTGCCACTGCCAGACTTTCCAAGCAACACGATGGACTGGTCTTGGCGTGTAGTCAGTAAATTGCGGTACGCTGCCTGGGCCACAGAGTAAATGTGGGGTGCAGTGTCCTCGCGTCGGCAACCTTTAAACATGTGCATCACCTGAAGGATGACAGAAACAGCAGATGGAGAATCACGAGCAAACTCAGAAAAAAGCTAAATGTAAGTATCCATTATCCAAAATAAATTACACCAATATGCGATGCTTACTAAATGACTGGTAATGTGGCTATTATATCCAACATAAAGTTAACACTCCCACAAAATATAACCTTGTGATGGTTTTTGCTTTTAAGAACACACATTTACCCACATGCACACAACTCTCATATAATTAAGATTGGCCTCATTGCAAGCGATAACAATCTATCAGAAAAGTAATCTTCAAAATGTTCATTTTCTGGAAATAAACAATATATATATTACAATAATAGGTTAAATGTATGCAATATGGAGCTGCACATACAAAACATTCTTTATTAAGACATTGACACAAATATGCAATGCATGTAAGATCAACAACCGGGCAATAGCACCAAGGAATTGTCTGTAGAACTCTATACCAAGATTATGCTGAGGTACAGGGTGGAGGGGGGAGAAAAAAAAGGGTAAACAGATTATTGCAGTGTTTGTGCCGCTCTGAAGATCCACAAGAGCACAGTGGCGCCCATCACTCCTAAATGCACGTTGTCTCACCTTCTCCGAATACATGGAAGCTGTACTAAGTGGGTTGATGACCACGGTGTTGAGACCGGCATAGGTGTGAATCAGATTGCCTCCGTAGCGCTGCCTCAGGGAGTGCATGATACTAGACTCGTTCAGGTAGAGCAGTGAGGCTAGGTCTTCAGTCCGGTCGAATGATGGAGGGTTGGCCTTGAGACAAAGATGACAGATGTTAACATATCAGGGTTTTTCAGCCACATTCACAACTTAAGATCATGAAGTTCTACTTTATATGAACATTTATAGGAATAAAACAACAAAATCCAGGCTCTTTCCACGGATGTTTCAATATAAAAATACTTTATCCATGCTTTTATCCATGCCACACATTATAAATTCAATATTGGCAACCATACATGATTGTTCGATTTGGACTTTGTTTTGTGCTTACGTTTTTCCTCTCTACAATGAAAGTTAGGGTACACATTCAGGAAGAAATGTGATAGAATTCTCGTAATGCAAAACCAATAAATCCCTTTGTTCGGTTAGGATCTTTGTAGCTTGTTCGTCTCCACATTCATTCATTTTGTCCATAGACTAGTGCGAGGAGGCCGCTGAAGTCCAGCTCTAAATGTGCCCAATATGGATTGTTTCGTTGGCAAATCGACAAACGATTGTGTATAAACCAATGGGTGACATCATGGATGCTATTTCTATATTTTTTACAATTTGCTCACTTATCAACGAATTGCGGCATACAAATATATTTTGTTTGAGTAAAAACATGCACTCAGTTGCCACTTAACTAGGTAACATTTGCATTAACGAATAAGTGTACAGTAGTAAATAATAAAGTATCCACTGAGTGTATTCTATAAAACTGGATGCAACATTTTGCTTGAGGCAACTAATGGAAGCTCTTCACTATATGGACTTCTTTTCAAAGTATGAAACATATAGAGCTGGCTAGAGCCAGCTCTATACTCTATACTCATTGGTGTGTATATAATGCGCTTTTAATCACATATATGAAAAAATATGCAGACATCCGTGACTAGCCAGCCAGAAGGGGAGTGACTACCCAGCTCTATAAAACCAAATGTTTTGATAGAAAACTATTTTAGAGCCCCTCACCTTTTCTACATCATCCTCATCCACATCAAGGATCGTCCCATCATGTTCTAGTTTCACTTTAACCTTGCCCTCTGGAAGGGAGCCAGCCTCCGTCTTCAACACCGTGGCTGTATGGATACATTTTAAAAATACATTATATACATACATGCTTAGAACCATCTTGAAATTTACATTTTTAGTAAAACATTTGGTAAAAGTGTTCCTTTCAGGATTTGTGTTAAGTGTGTATTTCCTTGTGGGAGCATGCTTCTTGTATTTTGGTGAGGCGATCGAATATTTGGAATAATACAGATTACACATCATTAATTTATACATTGTATTCGTCTGTGGGGGTTGTAAGGATACACAGATAAAGTCAGTATAGTAATAATATAAATAACAGAATAATAGAAGCTCATCAAGAATGAGAAAAATTCAATGGATTCTGTTTTGAACGAATGAAGAGATAAGCAATATTCTCAAACAATCCTCTATAAGGCACAGCAATAGGAACTGTATTGAATCCCCCCAATAAAAGAGCAGTGATCAAACATAACATAATGAAAAGGATAATGTAAATAATAATATTTTTTAGCATCTCTGAAACCAATAAAAAGCATTCATGAGTCAGAACTAATCCTATCGGTACGGTCAATATTATTCAATAGAAGTAATTGATAAGAACATGTTCTGAATCTTTAAGCTATGTTGTTGTTTTTTGTTTAAATAGGAGCATGCATTGTTGATATAGCTTATTTAAATCAAAGAGAAGTAAAACCTCCTACCTAGGGAGAAACCATCCTTGTGGACCAGCCAAACTTTTTCTGAGCCAAACCATGCCTGCTCTGCTGTTATCTGCTCCTCAGTTTTCACCTGGTGGGAGACGGGGGGGAAAAAATCATCAAGCTCTTGCCGAAATTACTACAGAAACACTTCATGAATGAACAAACATCAAAATAAACTCTTGTGGGTATCACACCAACATTGCAGGCAATGAACTGAATTCCCTTCTAATCTGTCCATGTAGGCCTACATGAATGCCTCTCAGTCAGACCATTGGACAAGGACACACATAAAAAGACACCTTTTTATGTGAAAAACACCTTACAATATGCATCCCCAGGGTGAACATGCATCGCAATGCAGCGAACTACAGGGTTTCACTGGATAATTAAGTGGATATTTGATATTTTGATGTGCTTTGTGTATAAAAGTTACAGCAAGACAGTGAAGTGGACACAAATAAACTACCAGTGACAAGACAGGATGGCAAGGTGGTAGCTTGACCTTTACATAAACACCACTAGAGCATGCAGCAGGAGTGAAGAGGAATGATTCAATTTAGTGTACATCAAACACAATAGAACTATGCTTGTATACATATATATATGTTATTCATTGTGGATTCATGAGAATGCCACACTTTTCTTTGTAAGTCAATGCAAACAAATTGGACAGTTGGGTGTGTACAAGGCACACTGCAATCCCCATGCACAGGAAAAGTACTCAAGTACTCAAATTAACTATGACCACTGCAGTTAAGTGACGTGAAATTTATATCGGAGTGTCAAATCACACGCAGGCACACCGCAAGCCAGACCTTGGGCTTCTGGACTGCAGCATGGGAGGCCAGCAGAAGGGCCAAAGTGTCCTCTTCCACCACATCCTAGTAGTGATTGGCCAGCATGAGAAGGAAGGACAGGTAAAAAGTCACCAATGCAAGGAAGAGGAAAAGAAAGGGCTAGCTCTCACTCACACCTGGCAATACATTTAATGGCAAAAGGCACGACTCCTCCCAGACCAAATATATATCAGGCTACCATCACCATCTTCAGTCCTGCAACAACACATTGTCTTATTATGGACCGCATGCTGCAAGCATCTCATTGAACCTGTACACCTAACACTGAAAAGGCAAATGTTTGCATGGGTGTATGAAATTCAACTGTAAATTAGTCACATTCAAATAATGAACGGCAACTTCCAGAAACAATATGCCTCAAGAAATCAAAATAAATTCCCAGTATACTACCTATCAAAAGTCAGGGGGAAAAAGAAGGTAGAGTATGAAAAGGACACAAAAAGGTTAAAGGTTTTTGACATGTACCCTCATTTTTCAGAAACAGGTGCAGGTAAAACATTGCAGAGTTAGAGTATGGAAAGAAACATACTCTAAGGATGAGCCATCTGGTGACCTAATCTACCTGTATGTTACACAAAGACCTGCTAGGACATGAAGGAATAGGACTGGGGCTTGGTCCGAGGGGCAATGGTACCTGAGGGGAGGCATGAGGTACTAGAGCCAAGGGGACAGTAGCTCTGATAGATGACACACTATCTGCTGGTTCCAGCTTTATCCCAAACAGCAACAGAGAGAGAAAAAATAAATAAATAAACAGGAGGATCGGGAGACAAACAAGACGATACATCTTAGTATCAGACACTAGGGTCTAACAATTTTAAGCAAGCAGCATGATCATTTTATAACAATTAAACTAAATTTGATTACTATAAGGGAAAGCAAAAAAATTGGATCAGCATGCAGCTAAAAGAAGATTACAATACTGTTGCTTGTATTATATTATATTGTGCCAAAATAAACTACATTGTGAAGAAGGTAAAATAGGCTGTGCTGTCTCTACAAAGTGCTCTCTTAAGATACATATTTACAGGCATGCAAGTCTAGCTACATATTGCAACATTTACGTAGGTAACTTTAAAATTTGACAGACAAGTGCCACTTTGCACCTTCACCCTACTAAACTAGTTATTATGGCCCAGATAAGAGATTGACAGAAGCACATATGTGTATAACACACAGGGTAAGGCACAGCAAAGCAAAGCAAACATTGTAGGCGGACACAGGCAGCACAGATATTACAGGAGTACTGAAGATCCTCATCAGACGTATCTGAGCCTCCTCTGTAGGGCTGAGCGGCACCTCCTAAAGGTCAGGACAATAAGTTCAGACTCCCAGCATACACAAGATGACAAGCACAATTGCCAAAGCTTGCAGACAAGGCTGCTACACCAAAGTAACTTATTGGAGGCATTAAGTCCCAGAAAGGATTTCAAGAGACAATGTTTTGTTATCCTTGTATTGATGTGGACATCTACAGTTCATTTCATTTTTGCAACCAATACCATGCAAGGTTAGTAAGAAACGCACACCTTTAGAGATATGTAGTGCCCCCCCAAAGTTATTGATCACAATGAATCATCAAAAGTTGCACATCCATTAGCTACATTTGCAAATGAATGAAAAACATACCATGCGATTAAAACGAAAATCTGAACTGAACTCCTTTCTCTCCATCATGAAAAAGCAATGACTGGATTTCTGTAGTGTCTGAAGGGTTGCTTGTCAATATGTATCAGACACTAGTACATGTTTGAACTCCATCTAGCAGTGAAGAGGTTGAGGCTTCAGAACCACAGATTTTGGTAGAGGGGTGTACTTTCAAACTCTATCCCACAGTACAGTGCTTCTTTGAGGAATTGGCTCAACATGCATCTCTGAGGAGCGGCCAGAAACTCTGGGCCACTGAAACTACCAGTCTTGTTTTGATCAAATATCCTCATGATTTAACTTAGTAAACAAGGCTTGTGATCTGCAGCAAGATCTCACGGGCTGTTAATAGGGTGAAACATCTGCAGAACTCTGGAAAAGCCATTTCTCTGTGTATTCCCCAACCAATATCTTAAACACAGATACACGCAGACATAACTTTTGTTAACTTAAACACAGAAATTCCGTTTATTGGAAACTCATGCATCAATAGGCAACCACTCTTGACAAATGCCAAATGCTGATTGTACATGCCAAGTGCCGACACAGTACCTTATCTTTTCCATCAGCAACATGGAAAGGGATGGATCCTTGAATGGGAGACGAGGAACTAGCCATTGAGGGGGATGATAAGGTTCCCACAGGGAGGCAGACAACAGAGTGCTTTTGGGCTTCAACAGCAGATGCTATTGAAAATAGATGGGGGCTTTTTGTGCCAGCCATGGATGAAGGGCAGGCAGGAAGGGTGGATTTAACAGCAGTGGGAACGACAGTTGATTTTGTGACAGATGCCAAAGCAGGTGAGGGCTTTGGTGTTGTAGTGAAACATTCAGGGCGTATGAGTGTTGAGGATCTAGGAGCTGGAGTAGCGGCTGCAAATGGTGGAATAGAGATCCTAGACTGGGATGTTTTGAAAAATGCTGTAGTTGAAGTAGAGCAACCAGTAGAAGTGCTGGCAGAAGCCTGTGGAGTTCCTGCAGCTTTGGTCTGCTGTTTTCGAGATGCAAGTGGCATTTCAGGCTTCAACTCAGTCTCAACATGCTTGGCAACATGGAGACCGTCTTGTTTTTTCTCCTCCTTTTTCTCTACCGGCTCCACCATTTCCTGTACCTCCTCCTTGTGTATCCTTGAACGAGGTTCTTTTGTCCTGCCTCTGCCAATGCGGCAAGCCAGTCCGAGAGAAATGTCATCCTTCTCCTCGGATTTAATGGTGTCATGTTTGAAGGAGAATGCTGACATTTTGGAACCCTTGAGCACTGATTCTGGTAATGCAGAGGTGATCGATTTGAGTGGTTCAGTCATTGGTTTAACACGTTTTGAGACCTCTATTGATGTTGGTTCTGACTCTTTAGAAGGTTCCTCCTCGGTGGGTATAACCTTTCTGACAATGCGCCGCACCACCTTCACCACCTTCTTGCGAGTTAGGCCCTGGTCCTCTGGAAAATCAGGCTGGTGTGTTGCCAAACCCATAGGTTTGATCTTGCCATTAATAGCAGAATTACCATTGACTATACTGCCATTTACATTTGCAGCACCATTCATTACTTTGCCAGGGCATTGGGGATTTATCGGAGGTTCTGGACGGTCCAGATTGTTTGATCGTGGCTCTGGGCTTTTGAACCGCTCTGGAACTTTTACAGGTTCTCTAAACTTCGGTGGGGAGGGGCTCCTGAATCTTGCTGTAGACTCTGATGGGGACACTGGAGGGGGGCTTTTAGCCCGGAAGAGTCCCCTTCCTGGATCTAGGGCTGACACAGACTGGGCCCGCATTAGGCCATCATTTTCCAGCTACTCGCACAAAAAGGACAGAAAAGAAATATAATGCAGTTACTGTGAAATGTGTCTATGATTTTCGTTAGTACACAAATATCTTTAATTGAAGCTGTGAAACGTGTTTCTTCAGCTCACCTACTGTGAATATGTTATAGATGAGCCGTTTGGGTAAGGGTTGGGTATAAAAGAAAAGTAGATTCCAATTTCTTTTTTTTATCTACTAGTAACTAGTAGATAAAAAATGTATGTAGTTATTTTACCACATATACTAACCATCAGTTAGGCTTACTTGTCAGTGAGCTGCCTCTCGCATGCCAGGTGTACCAATGACCACAGAGACCTAATAACAGCAAATTAACCTATGCCCACAATACTGCTACCGAATGTTCTTATCCACACTGTCTAAGCTCACTTACATTTTTGCCAGGTGTGTTCTCTTCTTTGACCTAAAGATGTTTATATAGACAGGGAACTACATCAAAATCTCATCCATAAGTTGACCCTTCAAATGAGTAAAAACCATGCAGAAACCTAACCATGCAAATTCCTTTTTTTCAGCATAATCAAATCCCATCATTCATCTCATTCCACGTCACCATAGAAATGCTGCTACATCTATGCACTTATATTAATATGAAAGTAATTCAAGGATTCATTGGTTAAACCTTCAGACTTGACATACAAGCAAACTAAAAGCAACAATTGTTAGTTGCTTTCGGATGCTTAGTGTATGCATGCATATCAGTCACACATGATCTGTCAGTTTGTTAGTGGAACGTGTCAATACCATGCCATGTGTCGGTATAAAGTCATAAACAAGACCTCCCTTTTGCTCCCAGAAGGAAAAGCGTGATGAGAATGCCATGGCGGTCGGTCTGATGTCATGAGCTATGTTTGATTCGAGTGAATTGAGGAGGACAGGGAGAAGGGATGGGGAGGAGATGGAAAGGAGGAAGTTAGAAACAGAAGAGAATGAGTGGAAATGTATAGCTGTATAGACAGATGTATGAAGAATGAGGATCTTTATAGATTGTGTAGAAATTGTCAGTTGTTCTATGTAAGGACCAAACCGAAGGATGGCAGAACAAATTGTTGTTGATTGGAAGTCTGAGACAGAGAAAAACATTATATAAAAGCAGTAAGCAAAGAAGAATTATGTAAGCAGTGAGCACAGCAAACCTACAATGAGCAAACAAACTATTAAATATAGATTCCATCACATATTCATTTGTGATGGATAGTTTTGCTCATGGAAAAAGTTTAAGAACCATTAATTGAAACAGGTGAGCTATGGATTCACTTGTATGATTATAATGTAATGAATTGTAAATTAACGTGCCTACTCATCTGATAATCAACTTCAATTTAAAATTGTTTCCGTACTATGACAGATCATTTTAATGGCTTACCTATTTGCTTTCTTGGAATACTCTGGATTTTACCAAATATTACACTTTGTCAAATTACGGAAAAAAGGTTTAACTGATTGTTAAAGATACATATTATTCCTTTACATTTACAAGATGCCAGCATGTGTGATTGTATCTAAGAAGAGGGTTACACATGTTTAATAAATTAAATTACCATTCAATGACAATAACAAAATGTATGCAATAACAAACATATACCTTTAAATAAAATTCCAATACGGTTTCAGTTTCCTTCAGTTTACCACAGACTCAATTATTATGTCCGGCTTACTCAAACTGCTCTACACATTGCACACCTGTTTCCAAACAGTTCTGTGTTTCACCACTATCACCATCACCTGATTTTAGCTGAAAACAGAAGTTAGTAGTTGTTTTGAAAAAAATGAAAAGCATTGCTGTTGTACTATTCTAACCTCATTGAAAAACCCTTAGAACAAGTCAAGATTAGAGGGTAAGCTAGCCAGATAACCATGTCACCACTAAAAATAGTGGCACCGGCTATGGGGCCTAGAGCCTGCTAGATTTTCTACTAGGGTACCCCTTTTCTTCTCAAAATGTACTCAAAGACATCCATACCTGTTCAATTCAGAGGTAGACTGGGTGGAGTACTTTTAAATTAGCCATATAAAAAAATATTCCAGAGAAAAGTAAAGGATTGTGAGGGTAGATTCCAAAGTGAAAGCAATGAGTGAGCCACTAAGAGACGGCCGACTTCTCTGTTGAACATGCGGGAAACCAGGCAGCAGAGGAGATCTGATAGGCCAGCTATTCCTGACAGTAGACAAGAAGAGATGTGGTGTGGGGCAGCTGTCCTGTCGGGAGAACTCGGCCCAGAACTGAGTTAAAAATAGGAAACTCCTCACCTCGAATCAGAAGCACAGCCAGTGCCAATGCTGCCTGCGAGGGCTTGCGTCAACTCCCCACCCCCAAAAATTTGACCAGAAGCCCCTCGCTATCTGCAGACAACTGCAGTTGCTCTCGACAAGCCCAAGCTGCTTGCTTGCCTGCTTGTGTGCGTGTGTGTGTGTCAACAGCAGAAATAAGATTAAGTTTAAATTTATAACATACCCAATTTGAGAGTTGCCCGTCTAGAATAGTTGAAAACATCCTTATTTCATTTTCTTGGTTTGAAGATACAGAGACCAACATGAAAAATAAGACGGAATGGCACATCCATATAGAAAAGGAAATAATGTGTTGCGTGACTCCTCCCTCACATTATTTTGAAACCATCGACTCAACTATGGGTTACAAAAGCAACTGATAGCAAACATGTTGAAGGTGCAGGGTCGACAGGATCGAAAAGCCATCTATATAGATTTATAAATGGTATTAAGTTATTTAATCTGTAAAACTATAGGTCATAGCTTACAAGCAAGATAGCGATTATGATTTGAAAAAGTGTCCTCTAGAGCTGTTTGTCCATTCTGGGTTACTGTAGAAACACGGCAGAGCAACATGGCAGGCACTGTTGATGAGAACCCACTCCCTATGTTGGTATAAAGGGCTCATTGTAAGGTAAATAAAACACACCGATTCTTATTTGGGATAATACAATAATTAATACATACTTATGAATATTATATTCCATTTCTGCCAAGTCCGTTCCGCTAGATGCCACTAAATTCTACACACTGCACCATTAAATTAATAGACCATCAAATGAAGAACGACAATGCAAAAACTTTTCAAAGCAGATATTCTTTGACAATTGCAGTAGTCTAAATGGATATGAAAAAAATGTTATGTCTTCATTCTTTATATTTTTTTATCTGTCCCAGTTATGATTAGACATTAAGGATGAGCAAAAACACGGAATAAACTGATAAGGAAAAGCAAATAAAAACAGGAAAAATAATGAACATGAAAACTCAATCAAGAATTGTATTCAAATTGTAGTTTCACCAAACACATTAAAATTCACCACTAGAGGTCACCATCTCAGTAAATGGTTCACACATCTGTGCTGTCCACGAGAGAGCGCCAGATGACTGCAAGAAGATACACTCAAGTGTGAGACTGCATAAAACCTCCATTATTAACTCTTGCCACTGATCTTCCTGCACACTGAAAACCCCACCCATAATCATTATGTTGGTGTGGCAGGGGACCTGTCAACTCATTGATTTGGAAGCTCAGGGGGAATGTTTCTCTGAAGACAGGTGGAGTTACTTCAGCCACCAGGACAAACACTGCCATGAAAGAGAGGGCATACCAAGAGAGAGAATGGGCCATTAACGTAATGTACGCAGGCACGCACGCACACACAACATTACAGCTACACTACTTGATTCAGAAAACACAAAGTTAATGTTGATTTAAAAAAGAGGTTGGAAGTCCCAAACTACATTTGAAATTAAATTAGATGATCTGACATCAAACTGTGTTCGAAAAAGCAAGATTGCAAATAGGTTGACTTTGTACATGTTTTACAATGCTGACAGGGAGTTCATGCCTGAGCAAGCCCCTCCACATTTCACCATTGCATGAGGGTGGCAGATCGA
>OOFG01010783.1:4999-17013 GCA_900323295.1 Molva molva
CTGCACACACTCTGCAGGACTTGGGTCACAGTGTACCACATTAAATTTAGATTCCTTTAACACTTTCCAATAATGCATCTAGAGTATTTCCTCTGACGTTTCTATCCGAGATATGAACTTCTGTAAATGGGCCAGAGATCTGAGCTATCATTCACCACTAGAGAGTTAACATCAAATCTGGTGCCTGTCACCAGTAGACACTTCCTCGCCAGCCCCAGTTCAGCCACTGGTGATTTCACCAAAAAAAACATCTGTCCCGCAAGAATAAACTTTTCAGACTTTGTCTGGGTTGAGTTAACTTTTGCTTAATTAACTTTAACGAATTGAGGGCAAACGTTGCACTGATTGTAAGCGTGGAAAATCTTAGCTGTTTAGTCTACTATAATATATTTCCAACTTCCATGTGTTTCAAGTGTAGTTATGCTTTTTGAATATTTAAGTATTAAATGAATACCACTTTTTTGTTGAAAAGCACCTTAGACTCTCCACTACACAGGCTACTATCTCACTGCATCTGTGTGGCTTTGTGTGCAAGCTCCGAAATCACTGAGATTCAATCCCTTGTACTAACAAGAACAAAGTTGTTTTCTAGAGAAAAAATGAAATCTCTATTGGTCTCTAAGTGGCAGTGCAGGCTAAAGGTTACGGCATGTTGGTGTGTGTTTGTAAGTATGCAAATACAATTACTGAATTAGCTATTTAGTTACCAAGTAACATACCTACTTGGTAAGTAAGCTTCTAGTCTTCTAGCGACCGCAAAACAAACCGGCGTGTGGCAGGTACGAACAAGAGCGTTTTTATGACATAACACCTTACATCACGTAATAACCGAAATATACACAGGATCAAAGCCTATCATTATTTGTCATCGGCAGCCTGTCAGGAAGTAATACATAACAGAGTGGCTCTCTCCTGGCTTTGCACAGATTATGAACATAGATAGGCCAACGCCTGAATCTTAGCTAGGCCCCACTCTCTCTCTGGTACGCTTCCTTCCTGGAACCTGATGTGGCCGGCCACTGGAGTGGTGTGTGAGCCTCACGCCGACGTGGGGCCTTTTTATGAGATGTACTGCAAAACGCTTTTTTTTGTGGGTTCTGCCTCCCAACACCCCATCCGTTTTCTGTCACTTACCACTTAATACAAGCTGTCACTCGAGCCGGCAGGCTGCGCTGCACTCAACGCTAGTACAGCTGTTTCACATTGAAAACGGTTACGGTGCGATAAAATACAGAGAAAGAACAAATCTGGTTTAAATTGTTCTATTTAAACAGAAATACATGTTATGAAACATAGATTACAGGAGTCCTGTGCGATTGTAAAGCATAAACCAAGGTGGTTGCGTCACAATTCAGTCAAGATAAGGCTGATAACATATGCCGATAAGATCAACGCACACTGATTGGAGGACGAGCTGTTTCTCTCCACCAAGTGACATAGTGAACAATGCCGAAAGGAAACCAACTTCTGCTATCTGCTAAATCAGGTAAGAAACCATACTCCAGTTCTGCTCCATTTGACAGGCCAACAGTTTTCGCACTTACTCCTTAAACACCGTAGATCAGCCATTTGTAATGCACACCCCCGTCCAAATGAAACACTACTACTGCAGTCCGACAGACAAAAAAACATGTTTACCCTTGATCATTTGATTCACGCTACTATGACTAGCACCAAACAAACACACACACACACACACACACACACATACACACACACACACACGCACAAGCAGAGTTCAGCTAACGCTGGGTTAACAATGAGATCCAGAAGAGGCCCGTATCAGAGAATTCTTAGCTCAGTTTCAAGCCCTGGACATTGCTTCAACAGAAATGATGAACTTGCATAACCAAAACCATGAATATTGATTGTTTTCAGAGTTGCGCATGGCTAGGATGAAAAGTAAAAACGTGAGAGCATAGTGCTCTTCCTCCCTCTGCTTCTCAGTAATGATTTGCACAGATCCTCCAAGGCCTGTTCTCTGACCCTCCCTACAGCGGAGTGGAGGACAGAGAAGCCCTTTCCTTCTGTATTCAAAGAGTCTCAGCACTCAGGGTTAAGACGCTAAACGCTCTGCATGCAGGGTCATACGACACGGGCAGTATCCTCTGAAACTCTAATCAACTGCAGCTCACAACTTTGGCTGAACTTCTTGTTCGCTGTACCTTGAGAGGAGCTCAGCGAGGATCTAGTGGGGTGGGCAGCACCACGGCACCGGTCCAGTAGTTAAGATCTACTGGGATGTGGAAAAGGTTCTGGTCTACGTTCTGGTCCATAATGTAGACCAGAACAGTGCTCTCCCTCACGGAGGCAGCGCACATTTCCACAACTGAGTTGGAGCAATCTGAAATGTCATAAGGTGCATTTTTTATTTGAAGAGACCTGGTTGTAGTTGTACATTGAATTCCTCTTCAATAATGGCTGTCCTCCCATTCAAAGTGCAGAATGTAGGCTACAGATTAAAGATTCAAATGCCTCAGAATCACAACATAAATTGTGATTTGTGTATGTGGAAAACTTTTTTGGACAATTATTTTCTTCTATAGTAACGACAGCAAATCATTTGGAAAGGTTTGGAATGTGATGGGTGAGTGCAATACATATGGTTATTGTTACATTTTGTATATTTATAACGTATTCGTTTTACTACGGACAGGAAATTAAATGCAACAAGTTCTGTGTTGTAAGGAAAATACAGTAAGGAGAGGTCATCCTCCTGAACATGTTTTGTTTTTTCTCATTCAGTATTACATAATCGCTGCAAATCCCTGCTTTCCCTGTATTTCCCTTCCAGACGCACTTTAATCCTGTGTACAAACGGGTTTGGGGTAAACATGGGTCAGCAGGTTAGGAGTATCTCAAAAGTCCGACTTCTTCAAATAAATCAATGTGAAGTCTCGATCCGCAAAACGTGCCTCGTCTACCTATTACATAAGTGGCTGGAATGTCTTGCAAGGAAATTGAACTAGCGTCATTTGAACGCCCACAGCTGCATTGAGGAGCGGGGGGGCTTGTTATAGTTCTGTGGACAATTGTGGACAGAAATGTGGAAAAAAAAAAAAGGGACAAGAAATAAATCGGCAATAATTTTTGCTCGCTGTTCCGCGAGCGCGCCTCTGTTTATGGCTAAACCTGTTACATAACCAGCTTACATTCCACATTCACCATATCACACTCTAAATATACCCTTCCGCAAGGGAAGAGTGTGCATTAAAAAAAAACAACGTGTGATGAATGCATTTCCCTATCTGCAATTATATGTCCCCCCCCTATAACTGCATTCACGATTACTGCTGTATGAAAATAGATGAAAATGTGTTTCTTTGAACTTGGACGAGCCCGCTGTGTGTGTCTGGGGGGGTGTGGTTACTGTATACACTGTAGCCTGTACAACATGGACGGGACGTGGACAAATCACATGAAATTGTGAAGGTTTTATGAGCAGCCCATGCGTTGACGGAATAATTGTCAAATGACCGTTGCTCATTGATTGATCATATCAGATTTCAATATGTTCGCTTTATTAAGTGCCTTCGCGTTTGCATTATTGAGTGTTGGCATGGCTTAACACATTCCAGCTGCTTGTGAATCCTTCGTAGGGTTATAAGCTATGGATCAACTAATATATTGATATTGCATTACATCATTTGCACCCCTACCGTGCAATTGTGCATCTACCGAAAGCGTAGAGGGTGTAGTCTGCGACCCCGTGGACAGATGCAACTAATCGATAAACTACACTTTCCAAAAGTTCACTTCTGACACTTTCACATAAACGTGTGCGGGTGTACACAAATCGGTGTGTCCTCACTGTCATAGCGAACAACTCAAGTTGTTTGCTAGTTGATCTATCCACCATCGTACATTTGACATGACCACATCATCCGTTTACAAGGCGAGCTGTCAGATAAGCCCAAACACTCGGGTGAAATAAACAATATCACGGATGAAGAGGATCACATAGGATGTGAAATAAATGTACCTGTGGTTTATTTATATCATTTTGTAAGACACTGCAATATTTGCCGATCTGCTGGTGCTATTAGTTCATTGTGTAAGTTTAATCAAATGATATCGTCCAACACATTTATTATAATATGAAAAATATAGTTTTCTTACCTCTATTGGTGCTTGAACAAGTCTGCCTTCGAACGGGGGCTGGATGGTCCGCTTTACGGAGCGTCTCCAGGTTTACCGGGGTTTCCCTGACCGGGGTAGCCGGCTCCGAGGCGCTGTTGCCCGGGTCGCTCGCTGGATCTGGAGGAGACTCCATGTTGAATTTCAGATTGACGGTTTAACTAAAGCTAGTACCTTGACAATTTCTGTGCAAATTTTGAGCTCCACCACTGCGTCTTGCTGTGTATTTTAGAGTAGAACTAAGAAATGAGAAACGCGAGTGTGTCTTGAGGTGGGTGTGTTGGATTGATTGTCCACTAGCAGCGCTGTTGAGTCCTCCGGTCTTGCCACCGAGAAGGGAGAAGTTGTCAATAACCGATGAATAGATGTAGGCCTTCGAGTAAACCCCGCAAATCGAGCCTGTGTATTTTATATGAAGTACTTATTTATAGTAGTACTACACCATTACCCATTTATTTTCTGCTACTATATATTACAACGGGTCCGTGTATTTTTGCACATTTGTGGTACATTTGGACAACTTATTAATAAAAACGAATGCCATATATTCTAAAATAATAGAATAGTCAACATTTTTTTTATTTTGACAACGATAAAGGACTCAAGACACGTGAGTTCTTTAACCACAATTTAATGTGTCTTGAGTGTTTACTTCACTATCATGGTCAAAATTACAGGCTACCAAAATCATAACTCCACCACTGACACCAGTATCGTCTTTTGACGTTATTATCAAACAATAACCTACCTATCATGTTTTCGGTAGGACTTCATTTTTACTGGGATTACTCCATTATGATTACCATCATCATCGTAATTATTCAGAGGGACGGGATGCATTTGAACAGCAGGTTTGTCTCTGTGAGTTGGAATGAATCTGATTCTTCTAATGTGCCAAATGGTACAATCGCCTTTGTAAATATTACACCATTAACTGTTGTGTGCATGATCGAACCGGGCATTATTGGAACGCTTGCTGCACACCAATTGCAATTGCAAACAGCACACCACTTTCCTCATTGATAAGGTACAAGCGGCTGAGCCTAAACCCGCCTCTTTTAAAGGCTGCAAGTGAGCTTTTACCTGCTGAGATCGTTACACGTTCAGCAGATACAAATAATGCTAAATGATGAGGCTTGATAAAGCACAACAACAACAACAACAACAACAAAACAAATAATAATAATAATAATAATAATAGTGATATAGCAATAGTAATAATAATAATAGTCATAATAATAATAAAAGTAACAACATAACAATAACAATAACAACAACACTGTGAATGCATTTCTATGCCAAAATAGATCTTCATCTGATGCTATAGCCAAGAAGGGCTTTCTTGTTACAGCGCTAGCTAATCAATCAATCATGCACCAACTATCAATAGAGACTTCATGTTTGGCTTCATATGAAATATGAACTGGACCAGTGGATCTGAAGCTGTCTAGAGACTAACACATGCCAGAGCATCACTGAAAAATAGTAACAACCAAAAAACATCTTGGCCGATCAATCAATGTCAAAATAGAATTCTTTCTTTAGTGTGATCTGTTTAGCTCCCTCCCCTATGTCTCGAAGGTCTGGGTTTGCTCCAAATAAGCAGGGTGCTAATTATGGGTGGGCCATGATGATGGCCGTGATGAGGGCCCCCCCCTTGAGACCCATCAGGAGATATCTTGGGGAGGGGGGGGTCTTTAAATCAAACTGTTCAAAAGAGATTTCAAATATATGTTCAATATTTTTTAATATTGTTATGTTCTGTGTCAGAATTGTTTATATAACGTGTATTACAAATGTAACCACCCCATTTTGTTTTTAAACCCTAGGAGGCACAAGAAGCTGCACCTCATTGGATTTGTCCTGAATTTAAATGTTGGTGCCCAGGCCCACATTGCAAAAAAAATAAAAATTACGATAAACAATAGCCTGCAATTAAAAGACCTATCAAAAAGAACATAAACTCACACTGTTTGATTCTCTGGTTGGAAGAAAACGACCAAATATGATAGCCAAGAAACCAAAGTAAAAGGGACTTTACATTTTTACGCTTGTTATGCTTCACGCACGTGACAAATTCTCTCTCGATCTTTGCTTATCTTTCTCAATGGTCTTTGGAATAAATACATTATCCGCCTACATTATTTTATAGCACTTCTGTATATTGCAAAGATGGAATAGTATATTGCACATTTTACTTGTCATTCTCTTGTCTTGCCCGGCCTGCTGGAATAGTACATACCTGAAACGGCATGTTAATGCAGGAAAATGACGTTGCATTGTGAAATGATATTTGTGGGGGAGAACATCCAGACCCCCCGTTGTTGGCTGTGCCCCCCACCTTCATATTCCTACACCCTTGCATAGTGCTCTTTTGTAGGAACTATTCTTGTGTGCTCTAGCTGTAACATTAAAAATCGGAGCTCCCCCTGAACGTAACAGTATAATTTGCACCCTGCATCGGTGCGGTAAGACTTGAGTGCTATTTATCGTTCTTCATGTAAGTCTTATCCACCTTAGCTAAGACATTCCGTGATCATCAAATCATTAGGATGATATTCGTCATGTGGTGAATTACAAGACATGTAAGTGGTCGTGGATGATCTTGATTGGGTCAAAACAATGTGTGTGGAAGCATATGTACAAAAATATAGGAAGTTAGGGTCGCAAAAATGTTTGTTTACAGGCAGTACAGTGCTTTAGTGCAATAAGTTACAATAGTGCAATTCAACTTTGGGATTGGTGCTGTAATTAAAGACACTTTGACCAGAAGGCAGATGGAATGGAGTGCTCCACTTGTTTTCCTTATGCTGGGTTTACCTCCAAACCTCTCTGACCTCTCTGCAATTTGACATGCCCATGCTTACACCAACATCCCATGTCTTGCTGTGTAGTCATTAAATCTAAATTTTCTAAAATGGCCATTTAAGCCATTCGATATTATGTTGTTACAAAGCATGACATGAAAAATACAAAAAGCCCTGAATACCCAAAAATATGCGTGCATATGGTCTAAGATACATACACAGAAATGCACATCATAGTTCACAAACACTAACAGACACAGAAATCAATGCATGAATACACACATGTCAGACACACACAGACACACAAACACACACACACACACACACACACGCAGAACTCACAGTACACACACAAATGTTGATACACGCTGCTGTTGTGTTTGTACCAAAAAGATGCAACAAGGACAAGTTTGATGCCCCTGATTTAATTTTTGAGTTAACATGAATGATGCCCCTGTCACACCGCTGAGCAGTGTGGAAGGCGGTGGAGGACGTGTGCAGCGCGTGGCATAAGCATGCCTCTGCCCGCGTTCAAAATGATTGATTAAGCTGACACCGGCGCAGGGGGTGCATGCGCGCTCTATTTTTCTCCTTCATTATGTAAGGCTATCTTTCAAATCAGGTGGGCACTGGAGGAAGACACTGGAGACGGCAGACAGGACACCTTTCAAGTAAGGAAGTGTAGCAGACAAAACAGGCGGCGTGGAGGAGACTGATGAGGTTGCTCCCTCCGTCGTGTCTCCGGATTCCAGGGGCCACAGCAGGAACTGGAAAAACAAAATGTCTTTCAAAGTACTTTGTCATGTCAGGGAAAGAAAAAGAAAAAAGAAGGAGCGTTTTTGGGTGGGTTCGTTCGCAAGGAAAACTCAATAAGCCGTGTGTGTGTGTGTTTGCTGTGATGGTCATCGAAGAGGCAGCCTAGAAACGGATGTGAAATGAAGACACTTAAAGAAGGCGAACAATATTTGACCATATTCACAACATTTGACCATATTCACAACATTTTTAACACATTCATTTAAGTGCATGGTTTTTATACCGTAACGCCTGACCTAATTTTGGAATTCAGTTTGGGCCCAAGGTTAATTGCTACATCAAAGGCCCATTAAGGTATTGAAGTAATAAAAATACAACTAGATACAACAAATACAACAACATTAGCTCTAATGAGAAGGGCAACTGGATGTGTGATCACAGGCATGAGTCAAATAACAGCAATGTGATTTGAATCTTTAAAAAAAAATCTTTGTTGATCCATCACGTCAAATCTTGTTTTTGTGGTGTTGCTTTGGTTCACAAATCATCCTTTGGAAGTGCAGCGTACTAAACACAGAGCACAGTATAAAAGGCTCTCCCTCTTCCTGGCTGGGGCAGGGCTTCCCAGTGTTATGAAAAAGACATATTAATTGCCTTTCACTTATTCATACGTATAGGAAATGAAGAGAAGCAGCCGCGGTTTGAAGTGGTTGACAGAATAAAGAGCCAACATTGGGGAAATTATTGTATTTATGATTTCAATGTGACAGATGGAGGTATCCGGAGAGTAAGTGAGTGGCACTTCTGACAGCTCAAAGTGTAAAATGATGTGATGCAGTGTAATATACTGCGGGCACACGCACTCTTGCACACACTCTTCAACCCCACTGCAGATATTCGTTTGATGGCTTTATGCGGGCAGACCACAGAATGCAGCAGTGAAGCCCCAAGTCTTTTATGAGGGCTTAGATGTATATGGGGCTCTGTGCTTCTCTAGTATGGACAGAATCTCTCGGTTGCTTGTCATTTGCAATTAAATGTTGCGGATGTTTGTTTTGAGAATGCATATATTTTTTATGTGTTTGAGGTTTCTCTCTCTGTCGATAAATAAAAGTTGGGGGAATCTGACAAGATTAAATAAAGGTTATTTTAGCAGTTGATGAATATCCATATCGCTAATGTATAGGTTCTCGTAACTGAGAAACTGGCCGTTCATAGAAAATGATACATGTTGCTGAAGTAGTGGCCAGAGACAACACTGCCAATAGCACCACCTAGCAGCTGGTTAACAACGCATAAACCTATTGACCTACAGCTTAAAATGAATTCATGGGATCCATTGTAACTATTATAGTAGCTAGAGTGTTTAGTGTGTGTGAGTGTGTGCATGTGTGTTTGGTGGGGGGTGCATGCATGCGTGTGTGTGTGTGTGTGTGTGTGTGTGTGTGTGTGTGTTTAGCGGAGGTGGGTGGGTGGGTGTGTGGATAGGCGTGGGTGTGTAAAATGACCTAAAGCAAACAAATTGCGCAAAAAAAAAAAAGTTGGTTTGGTTACAGGGTGAAGTCCTTTCTGTCAGAGCAGGAATTGACTCATGGCATGTGTGTAGAGTTCATGTGACTAGGGACCCAAATGATTTCCTCAGTTAAAAATCAGGAAGTGAAAAATGGCATGGTTATTTGTACCTGACAGAAGTTAAGAGCCTCTCCCCCTCGGCCCACTGACTCCCTGCTGACCGCGGAGCAGCCGTCTCCTCTAGCATCCAGCATCTCACGCGCTCACCTTGTGGGCCCCTGCTCCTGACTCTAGCTGTCTGCTCCTGTGGGCCCCACCGCTGGGCCAACACACTGACTCAGACATGACAACATGGGCATTTGTTTTGGGTTACTGTTCATACTCATTTTAGCAATATTATGTTTATCAATTAATGATGAAATACCAATCAACCAATTGAGAAACCAAGTCATTGCCATAATGGTTATTAGCAGTTATGTAAATTGCTGGTTGGTTTGCCAAGAAAATTGTTGTATTTACATTATTTATTGGCATTTGGCCACAATATTATTGGTATAGTCTTATTTAACAATGATTAATACTGTAGAACATGAAATATTATATATCTTGTAAGATATTTTTAGTCAGTATACATTGATTAATAATAGGATGTTTACAGTGATGATAGAACCTAGAGTGCAGGTTGGATTCAGGAGCTCTCTGTGTGTTTTATACAAAGTCCTCCACACTCAAGCTTACGATGAATAATATAACACATGCATATAGAGAGCAGCCTTGGCAGGAGCAAAGACATACAGACATACTGTATTTATGAGCTGGTGTGGCGACCATATTGCTTCTTCTGCTGCATAGCATCCAAATAGTGATGTAGTCAAAATGTGTCCACAGATAGACCGGCCTTTTTTAATACAACATGCTCCACAGGGGTGGGGGGGAAACAATAATGGGCCACATTTAGACATCTGGATTCATATGATGCTTCAAATCCAAGGTGAGAGAATTTTGAGTTTTTGTGATCTAAGATTGGTGGTCCCATATGGGCCGTAGAAATGATCAAACATAGAATAACGTACATTCATTTTCAATGTTAATCGCTGGAGGGGTTGAATGCATTCCAATGTTCCCTCCTTACAAACAATGGTATCTGCCAGGACACTGGTATGTGCCAATGTCACACATTCTGTCAGAAATCACTCTTGTCATAGATTTAACCATTTATTGCATGAAATCGTTCTAGACTTGAGTTTGACGGTATGGTTCCACTCTTTAAGGGGGCTCCCTCTTGTAAGATTTTAAGCATAACATACAGATGAGAACTACAGCATACCAAAATTAGGGACCAACCATGGGGTACATCAGATAACTCAACCCATTGTAGGTTCCATACAATACAGAGCAGAACCAAAGCAGGTGGAGGTTAGGGTGGTGGTGGGTGAACTCCAGCCCAGCACACTCAACTCCGTGGAGAGTGTGTGTGTGAGATTGAAGGTCCTGAATTGACCGCCTATCAGTGTTTGTGTGTTTGTTTTGCCCGCGTTAGCTGTCAGCTGATAGGCGGTGCATGACTAGAGGGTCCCACCAGAACTAGCTACGCCCATTATATATCATGAGGCAACCGAAAGTGGGGCCACAGAAGCCAACAACAGGAATATTGCAGGGAATTCCTTCAATATAATGCTTAAAAAGTAGTATGCTAATGCATGGTCAAAGCAATAGCCTCCCTTTTATGTTCTTCAACACATGACAGAGATAAACATTTCAGCATTGATGTCATGCACTTGCCTGAACACAACAATAGCATGAGTCTATCCATGGAGCCCTCTCATCATAGTAATAGGCCGGATCATCTACCTCCTGATTATGGTTGTTGTTGTTGTTATACAAACAGTGAGAAGACATCCGCTTTTTTCCCTTTTTTTGTACCAGACAGTTGGAGGTACATTGTATGCTTTGCATGCTATCATTATATCATTGTATCGGTGTAATGTTAATCATGAAGCAAAGCAGAGACTGTTGTGACTGTCCTGAACCAACACGACACTACGCAGAGGTCGAATATGAAAAACAAGATGATGCCTGATCCTCCCCGACAATCCCCTCGGCCGCCAGACGACGCTGCGCCGTCTAGGCTGCCGGGCGGCTGGCTGCTCATTTAGCCTTTAGCTGTGCGCTACCGTAAATCACAACACTCACAAGACAAATGTCAGAACACATGTTGCCAGGCGGCGCCGTCTTTGAGCAGAATATTCTTTTAATTGGGTGTGCAGGGACCGCGTCCGTTCCCCTGCACCCTCCTTCCCTCTTCCTCCCTTTCCCCCTCCTCTTCCGCCTCCCTCTGACTCTCCCGCTCTCCCTCTCTTGACATGCTAACAAACGCAGGCGCAGAGATGAAACAGGTAGCGTAGCCCCAGCGCCTTCTCTGTGCCATCACACAACAGAGAAGACACAAGGGGTAGAGAGGTGCAATGCTCAACTTCAACGAGTGCTTTATATAACACTCTCTTTCTCTCTTTTTCTCTTTCTCTCTCTCTCTCTGTCTCTCTCTCTCTCTCTCTCTCTCTCTCTCTCTCTCTCTCTCTCTCTCTCTCTCTCTCTCTCTCTCTCTCTCTCTCTCTCTCTCTCTCTCTCTCTCTCTCTCTCTCTCTCTCTTCTCGTTTCTCTCTCTCTCTCTCTCTCTCTCTCTCTCTCTCTCTCTCTCTCTCTCTCTCTCTCTCTCTCTCTCTCTCTCCCAAAGGATGGAGTGGCCTGTCACAGTGCAGTTTTGCGCTCGTTTAAAACCCCTCGTGGGCCCACCTGTTGACT
>OOFG01010942.1:4557-17388 GCA_900323295.1 Molva molva
ACTAATGACCAGCTGTTGATGTGCCAAGCAGACCAGCCTAGCACAGAACTGGATCACACTCCGAAACAGCCTGCTGGCTGAACCACGACGCCAGGTGGCCCAGGTGGCTTCCGGAAGACACTACGTAATCAGGTGGAAACTCTCGACAGGCCTCAATCATGAATACAGAGAAAAGGAGCATCTAGAACAGGTAAAAACTAGAAAAACATGAAGGCCGAGGTTCTGGATAGATGGCCAACATTTGCATCAGCCCAAACATTCAAAAGCGGTTAGTTAAAGCAGTGATTTTTAGCGGTAAAAGAAAGCTTACAGCTAAAATCGATGAGGTAAATACAGCTACCTCATGGTAAAAAAAACATAGTGGCTAAATAATTAAGTAGCCATTTCCGTTAACCCAATGATCTGATTGCGACCTGCCACCGCATGCAGAACAAGGCATGTCTTGTAATTACATTTCTAATCAATAAAGGCAGTGAGCCGGCCAGAAACTCACTCCATACAGCTCCCTCAGGCATATCAGATGCACCACAAGAGATATGTTAATATTGTGGCGAATGACTGTGTGGACTAAATCTGTAGTTCAGTTTCATGACAGTGGTTTTTCATTTCTAGCTGCTTCAGTATCTCAAGTTAATTGATTATTGGAAGATTTTAGTATACAATTTATTTAGTATTACATTTATTATTTAGTATAAATAATATAAATGTATTTAAGTTTGTATTTAACAATAAATTGATAAGAATTTACTCTTACTGTGTATTAGTGTAAGTGATGTTATAGTGCCGGAAACTAAAACACGACACAAGAAAAAGACATTTCAGGAATATAGTATAGTTAGTGTTATTACTGGATGTGTTGTCAGCAGTTGGATCCAGTGAACCTGTTATCCTAACCTTTTAGTCCTGTTTTGATAATAATACCTTTGAGCTTATATAGATAGCTTTCTCTACACATGTGCAATATGTGTTTTCAAGGCATTGTCAATGCTGATGCTGGTTTATTTGAGATAAAGTGGCAGCAATGCATCAGCACAAACAACAGCCAGACACAATAGCCAGACACATTTTCAAAACGAAAATGTCATCTAATCAATTTGTGCTTTAGTATTTATATCTTAATTACGTAGATTAAAAAAAGTACATCCTATTTATACTTCTGTTATATAGTTCACATCTGTTACATAGTTCACGTCCATATTTCCCAGTTCCCCACAGCCTATAGCCACAGGCTAGAGGCTCATATGTCGGCTGCAAACCATGCATTCCCTGGAAAACCAAGGAAAATCCTTAGTGGAATTGTGGCAGCCAAAGTAGTATTTAGGATTTGAGAATTGCAATGGAAATGATCCATCAGCATATACTGCAAGCCTTTCCTCAGCACACAATCATATTGTGTAAGGAAGGAATCTGCCCTCAAGAAACAATTTAATAAATGAATAAAATAATTGATTAAGCAAAGCAGCAACACATCTCCTTAACGACCTGAAGGAGGCGTTAGCATCAGCTTTTGTCCTTGAGGGTTGTCAAGCCATTTTCTACAACAGTCAGAGTATCCCCCAATGTCCCCTCGGCTGGCTCTCAGGACGGCTACACCGTGGCCCAATCCATCACCCCAACAGCAGGCCAGCCAAGGTGAAAGCAGCCCCCCGCCTGCCTCTATTCTGGTTCTAATGGTGTTGGCTTCAATCTAGAGATTGGTATTGTTGCCCAAAAAGAACGTTTGGGAGACTTTCCGTTAGTCTTGATGGAGATTAGGTCTGGTTGGTTCGTTCATGCCTTCCGGCGTCTGTAACCCCATAGCTGGCAGACATACACTGGCTGCAGGCATAGCCAAGTGCACAAAGAGTCAATTAAGAATTAGCATGCTGCTAAACTAGAGCCTGCTGTAGTACTACAACATAGGATGTATATAAGCATAGCAAACACCCGGAATCCAATCCAAATTGCATTAGAAATGAATAGGCAAACGTATTAATCATTTTCAAATGTGTTTTAAAAGCGTTTTTTTTTTACATAAAATATATGTGAGTTAAATATGAAATGCATTATATTTTAATGATTAAAATGTAATAACATGCTAATATAAAGTTGAATCAGGCCTATTGTTAAGGACATCCATAAACACATATGCAGTCTGGCCAAAGCTTTCCTGTTTTTCATAGATGTTTGAGATTTACAGATATTTTCCGAGGCATTCACATTCATGGTCAAACTACTGCAGGTGGAAGGTTACTGTGACAGTCTGAAAAGCACAGTGTGTCACAATATGGTGAAACAGCAGGTGGTAGCCAAGTAAGACCTCGGAAATTAAAGTAGAAATTTGTAGTGGAAAGAAATCACACAACATCCGCCTAATCTTTATATATCTCCGATGAAAGTAATATTTTTAAAGCAGCAATACAAAACTCAAACTGAAAACTAGGTCAGCTGCCTCCATAGAAGAGCATCCAAATGGCTTTTTGGGGTTCGTTGTTTTTCCCTACTGAGCGGTTTTCTGCTGCGGCCAAACTGCCAACTGAAAAAATAAATACTACTGGAGATGAGTATGGGTTGATGAAGGAAATAATTCAACTTGACAGAAAAGTAAAAATAAACCGAGGACCAGCAGAGGTAAAATGACCTTCAGCAACCATATATTAAACCACACATCTTTACAAGAAGAAAAATAATAAAAGGAAGTTTTTTTATTTTTATTGATAAACAATGACTACAATATCCCAACAAATTGGAAACATGTTAGCTTAGCAAAAACCCATTTATTATTTATCTTGTAGCCAAAGATGAGTTAAATAAACCCCATGGTATTGTCTACGAATTGCTTTTGTAGAAATACCGTCATCAGCACTACCAGCTGACAGAGAGACACTCTCTTTTTACGCCTCTCAAGAGACCAATAGAGAACTACACCACGCAGAATCCCACACACGTGCCGCGTGTCCAGTCTCTCTGGCTCAGGTTAGATGGGAAAAATGTTGTACTTTTGACTGGATACTCCATTGCCTACAGTTTGCTCCACTGAAACATAGCCTGGCATCGCCAGACGAATTGCAAACTGCAATTAGACTGGAACCTCTCGGTTCATTTTTAGATATCCAAGGGGCGTCACCAACGGGCGCAGACCAAAATGCCTCTGGACGCGATTGGATAGGCCCTCAACCAATCATAGCAACGAAACGGGTGACGCAGCACTGAGCGCCGAAACAATTGGGTTAAAAGACATCTTTCTACTCAACAAAAGTTTTAAGTGCAGTCGTTTGTTCTTCTTTTAGTGAAAATATACCATTGAGTTCGCTTAATACTGTCTCGATAGCGGAATCAACAGACCGTTGTACATCAGCGGCAGCCATCTTTGTTGTTGTTGAAAATGCCTCTACGACGCTCCTCTGCACCGTCATCGTATTTATCCCGCCTCATATTAGATAAACGGTTCTGATTGGTCGGTCTATCTCTTTTGATTGGTCTGATTGGTCGGTCTAATCTTTTTGTATGGGAGGGGAGACAGACCTCATCTGCAGAGCAAATGAAACAAGAGCTTGCGAGATTAGTTTGGTTCCCAGGCTAACTGAAATGGCACCAGAGCATTGATTACCATTTATCCTAATGTAGTCTCAGATTGACTGCTATGAAGGAGAAGAGTGTAAAAGACTACGCGTTAGTTGGGCCTTCGGAAGAATTTAGGAAACCCAAGCCTTATAAATTGAAACACATTTCACTAGGTCTAGTTAAACAGGACAGTCTTGGGCGTTTGTATTCGACAGCGATAAAGGCAAGCTCTTCAGTGCTTGTCTAGTCAGCACTTCACGGAGCGGGAAACCAGCTCCCTACTCAGAATTTGCCCTCAAGCACAATCCTAAGCCTCTACTACTTCACGTTTAGGTTAACCACTGAAAGTGGAAAACGGCCTTCACTCCACACCAAAAAGCCTTTCCCTGCCACTGGAGAGATTAGCAAAGGCCTTCATGACACCAGTGAAGCAGTACAGCAAAGAGCGAAATCCAACTGCCACTCTTGTCTCACACACAGTATCCAATTAATGCTATTCCATGTTTCCTACCCTGCTCCAAGAGTACTGCCTGCCACATTCAAACCCCCTCGAGAGCTCACCAAAAAAAGGCAGAGGAATCATTCTGCTAGTCCTTTGTAGTCTTGCGAGCTACAAAACTTTGCCTGAAGCTTCTTGCCCCGAAATGTGTACCTTGGCCTGCTCTATTTTGATGTTTCATGTTGTTGCTATCCCCGGTCGACATAAATCCCCCCTGATGCATCTTAAAACCCCATGTGCCAATTCTATATTATTACAAAACGTGTTTTTGTCTTTCACATTGCTAAACTGATATGATGCTAGCGATGATGTATGACTTTCCTCAGGGTGAACAATACCAGGCAGATATCAGCATTATGCGGGGAAAAACCAGGAAATATCAATAAAATAAAGGCTGTTATCTCCAAATAGAAGGCCTCCCTAAGGCAGCTGCTGTCTGTGAACTCATCTATAAGTCATGAGGTCTCCCTTTACCCCCCGCAGGGTGAACCGTGATGGCAGACTAGGAAGTCTCCGACTGTGACGGTGCTACATTACTAAGGTTCCTCAGCCGGTCACATGACCCTTCATCGGTTCCCTACGTGCTAGCGTTGGAACTGTACTGCATTAGGTTCAAGAGAAAGAACAATAGCTGGTGATAGCTAATCTACCGCTACACAGTTCTACTATGGTTTCTACCCATTCGCTGCAGTCCTCGATCACCATATGTACGGAACATATGCATGCCACATTAGCCAATATTACTTTGTAGTGCTGTTCCACATGGATTATATTTGGTCAGCTCTTGCTCTGCTCTTGTGTTGGCATGGTCACAATGCTTTAGCATATCTAATGCATTGCATGTGGAACAGTTGTATAATGTGTGTTTTCCATTATGTATTTTGAGGGTTATGGCATCATTGGCCTTTTGACAAATTAATTACAATCTTTAGGAGGTCTAGCAACAGTCATCCTTCTGCCTGCCCAAACAGGAGTACACTGCGTTTCTCCCAAGCTTCCTAACGGCTCCATTATGTGTCAGACAGACAATTTGACATTTCAAACAGACAAAAATATGGACAAAACTGGTGGTTTGCCATATTATTCCATTTGCTGCAACGTCAGCAGAAATGGCTCCCAACGAAGACAAAATGCAGAGGAGCTACAGAGGTGCACCCCTCCCCCGTCCAAACCAGAAACAGCTTCAAAAGGATGGGAGCCTTAATCTTGTCAAAGAGAATTGCATATGCAGACAAGACCACCCTAAGCTTCCCCAGCAACCCCCCACCACTACACAGCTCACCACAGTATGGCAGCTACAATGTTATTGTGATTTAGCACATTGGAATCTCATTGGAAAGAGCCGTACGTGTTGCAATGAAGGCTTTCACGGCTTGTCTGTCGCCAAGAAGAGGCAGACGGTTTCAGTGTGATTGATGGCAGTCGTCTGATGAAGATACTCCAGTGTGATTGCGAGTCCCTATACACTCATGCATACACTCTGTGTATGAATAACTATAATGTGTTTAATGCTGAATTTGCTGAAACATGACAAAAACCTATTTCATATAAAGAATAGCAAATGTCTACATATTACAGAATAGAAGCAGCCAAATAGAAGAACCACAAAGGAATCCAATTACATTTGTGTTTAGGGATTACATATTGGATTAAAAATTTAGTCAAACAAAAATGCCTCGGAAAAAATAAAACTAGACCATTTAGCCTACTTCATTCAAGAAACGGGCTGAATCTCCACAATAGGAACTACATTGTGCTTCGTCGTAATGTCCTTAACCCATTCCCTCTGGTCACTCAATGTAAACCCCCTCAATTCTCTATGTCAGATTAGAGCTACCATTGTCTTTTTTGGTATATTTTAAACTACTACTGTCTGGTTTCCTTGTTTAGATATTAGATTATTCTGAGGTTGCATGTTAAATGAATCTGTCCTTTAAAAATAGGAATAACACCATCTACTGCAATAGTTGTCTTGCAATCAAGAAACACAATATGAAATCCCTTGGAAATGAGTCAAAATGATTTCAAAGTTTCCTAATAACAAGAAGTGTGCGGAATAATGACCCACTCAGCAGAAAGTAACGAATGACAAATCAGAGAGCAAGAATTAACATATTCCAGGCAGGTGGGAGGTCCCTATACCAGACCATTCATTTGCAGGTCAGACCCAACCATTAACATGTTTCCAGGGGGGAGAGGAGGGTCAGAAAAGGGTCAGCTAATCACTCATGCCTGACATCTCGTCTGATGTAATGAGAAAAACTCCCTCCAATTAAAACACTCCCTACAATCTTCCATCCAGAAAAAATATAAATTTCAACACTGGGAATCTTGCCAGATCAAATCAACAGCTGATAAAAACTAATTGATATTCGAGCCTCGAATCTAGTTGTGACACACGATGACACTGTGACCTTTCCTGACATTAAACGGGTCCCCGTAAACAGGCTCTCACTCCGGGCTACATCATCTCCCATTGAGTGTTGGGAGGGTTGCAGGTAATCATGGGTCTTAATCCCACCACCGCTGAGGGAACAGGGCCAAACACCCTGGAAATGTCACCAAAGCCCCTAAGAGAGCCCCTGGAGGACAATTAGCAGACCCACAATAATGCTAGAAACCCATTCCATACAGGGAGACCCTCGGGACCCCTCTGAAAGAAATGATGCCTGGTGAACATATCATAATGAGACTCAAACTCTGGAGGCACTAGGACCCAGGTCAGACACAAAGGGCCATCACAACATGGACACGCTCACGAAAATCACAGTTGGATTTACATAATGTCGATTTTTGTTTGATCTGGATATTATAAACAATCAACACAAAAACCCATGACATAATACAAAGCAAGTTGAAACGATGCACAGCAGGGTTATTTAGCTCAATAATAAAATTGTTGTTTCTAAATAAAGGCTTTTTCATGGATATAAATAAGCCATGAATGCTAACCCTAAAATAGCCAAGACAAAATATTTTCTCATCTGCACACTGGGGACGAGAACACTGTTGTGTCTGCATTTTTAAACAGAACTACTTCCACTTCCAGACGGGCAGGATGCTCCCTCTCCCCTCCCCCAGACGAACACAGCGATGTCTGGGTTGTAATATGGCGAGACCGCCACACTAGGGATGAAACCCGCACAATTCACATCAATTATTCACTAGCTTTACTATTCCACACCGTGATTAAAATATTCAATCAAGCATGCGTTCAAAAAACACACAAGCAGTATATTGTGGTTTGAAATGAGTCTAGCTTGCGTTATAGATCTATATTACACTCATCTTTCAATTGTTCAATTGACAAAACGTATGTGTCAACTGAATAACTAGTAGACTGTCTTATGATTTAATAAGCCATATTCAAGCATTGTATTGTACACATATTTCATAGATAACTATCTATATCTATAACAATTATAATAGAGCAAATCTCTTTCATGGAATGCCCAAAATGAAAAATTCTAATAAATGTATTGCCATTGTGACTGGATTATTGTTTATCCAAGATCAACTTAATAAAGGATGTGAAATACCAAAATGATTTTTCTATTCTGGATTTTAGTCTTTCAGTAACACTGAGCTAAATCCCTCCCCAGTATCAGAGGACTGCAACTCTAAATTGACTTATTATCATCCCCTTGCGTTTACCCTTGTTACCCCACCAAACTATAAAAACACAACCTTATGTGCTAAAGAACTGTTCCACTTTAAGTAGCCCCAAAGCGACGAACTGGGTCAGCGTTGAGCTGTAGGGCTTGTTGTGGCAGAGTCATGCGCTTGCTAAATACCGAATCCTCTCCATTAGGTGTTGGGTCAACGTGAAAACCATCACTGCACGGTGTTAGGCTCCGACAGTAGCAGACAGAAAGGGGAGACGGTGGGTCAACCACCGAGTCTTCAAGCCTAAACGATGATACATTTCCGTAACGGCGATAATTAGTGGCAGCACTAGGGTATTGAAGTGATAAAGGAAGGAACTAAAAATACTACCGGGACAAATTACCAAAGAAGACCATAGAGATTTAGGACACGATAGCCAATGGGTTTCAGCCCTACATTAAATGAAGGATTGTATCCTTCCCATGTGAAGTGATAGCAGCACCATTGCCTGTGTACCTTGTTACTAGAAAGAAATGGCGTATTGGCTGTATTTTTTGAATGAAATCATTCAAAAAAATACAGGTCTATCTACTAGTCTACATTCATTATAATCTGCAGAGGAAACAGTAATGGCTGAATTTATAAATCAGAAAAGGGAGCTGTAACTGGGGCATCTGAACAACTAGGTTGACAAGCCGAAAAAAGGGCCTGCTCTGTTTGTGTAATTAAAGCATGATTGCCATAAGGTTTCATCATTCAGCTTACCTCAGCTCTCTTTCTAATCATTCTCCCTTGGAAACAGCAGTGCACCAAGAAGACATCAGTGTGAACTATGGTGGTGAAACTAATGATGATTTAAACATTGCCTAGAAATTGTGACATTAAATTGAGGGTAATCCGTTACCTTGCCACAGTAATGTACGCAGTTTAACTAAACCAGACGTCCAGTCAGACCAAGGACGTTCAATAGGAGGGCTATAACGTTCTCATCCGAGATCCTTTACCCTCGTATGGGTCAGGCTACTTGTTAATTCAATGCTGTATCTGATGCACACGGCTGTAGCTTCCTGGTAGCAGCCAGCCATATGGCCTCTAGACAGGTGGGGATGGGGGGGAGGCCACAGGAGTCTGTTAAGTCAACTAGCTCATTTGCAGTAGTAGAGACATTGATCCCCCTCTGATCTAGAAGCTAAACTGGCCATGACAACTATTCTTCCATTTCAGTTTCATGCCAAGAACAATGGACCACAATGGGTGTGTAGCCGGGGGCTTTCGTAGCACACAGAAACAGCATTTGGTCGGTAAGGATGGGATCTCACTTGTTACTAAAGTAATAAGGAATACCGGAACACATCGGACAGATGGGACCGGCCTTTTAAAATGAACTTGTTTAAATAATTGTTATATTTCAGGCGACAAAGCAGCGCCTCCTTAGTAACATGCAATAGCAAATTAAATTGTACGGCAGTAAACTATTTTCCAACCATTCCAATTCTATAATATAACCTAGGGTGAGCTATAGTTCAATATGCTTACACATAGGTAAACTACAGCATTAGGGTGCTACAATAATTAAATAAGTACAAAAGGAGGTCTATACTCCATTACTCTTGAGGCCAAGAACCCTTAATGAAAATCCTATGAACCATCAAATTATTTTACAGAATATAATCCGTCGTAACGACACAGTTGGGCCTGGCAGGACCTGTGTCCTTGTCTAGCATGCTGCCATGCTCTTTCATCCTCTCTCAGTATTCATATCTCCCCATCTACTCTCTCATGTGCATCTATTCATAACTCCCTGCCTGTCCCCTCGTATCCACACTCCCTACTTCCATCTCCGTGCAATGAAAGCTTGTCTGTTGTGTAAGCAATCCAATCAATCATAAACTCAACTCACAACTGACAACTGCAATCACCAATTATGAGCAGAAGTATTGATAAGAGAGGCTGACCCCTACCACTACGGTCTGAGAGCGTTGCACTGAAAAAGGCATTTGGTCAGGGTTTTTTTCTCATGGATGATTGATTTAAGTGCTCTTTCTTATTAGCCGAAATAGACAAAGATCTACTGCACAGAAAGATTCTCTTTAGTCTTCTGAGGATAAAAAAACTGTCATACATGTCCTTGTACTAATTGCAATACATGCATTGTATGAGTTCACATTTTAAACATTGATCTTATTAAATCAAAACATATCTCAGATTCAAGTGTACAGCTGTGACTAAGGTCTGTATATAATAAGCCAGGGAACTAGTTTAAACTGGTTTGAAGCCAAGCCTCCAAATGGAAGCCAGTATGTCTATAAAAAGAAGATCATGTGCATACCAATGTTAGGACACAAGCAGAAACACATTGGGAGGACATTTGAGCTCAGCCTGTAGCATTTTAGAAGTGAGAATGACCTTGTTGTGATTATTTGAAGCATTAAAAGTCAAGGGTGAGCAACAGAACCTGTAACAGGTTCCAGCCTTGCTGAGCCATCGCGGTACAGTATCATCTCTACTTCATGCTATTAATGCTAGTATCAACACTTTGGTGTTAAGAGAACCCCAGCAGTCCTTTGGGTGGATGTTATCGTAGTTACTTGGAGTTCAACTTGTCTCGTACGATCATCGACCAGTGGCACAGAAGCCTCGTGGGATCCTATGAGTATTGATTTAAACTTGGTGCCCGTGATAATGCGGCCGTTTTGGCTGACCTCATCCAATGCTAACTCAATCTTGACCTCAGCGCTGCAGCAGAACTAGCACGTAGAGTTTTGTTTGTGGAATTAAATGCATGTTTTCCACAGCCTATCAAAGTCTTTTAATTGTTGTAGCTTAGATAAGTACATATCAAGCAAATATATCTCTCATATACATTCAATAGATCACAGATATTTTGTGTGAAATTATTTTTTTTCTATTAATTATTTGAATATGCAATATTTTCATTCTGAGCAACTCTTGTCAACAATGGCAAATCTTCTTGATCCATCCAGGCTTAAACTTAATGAGCTTTGAAATAACCCAGAATAATCAACTACAAATAACCCTTCGAGACATCTTCTGAACTCCGGCGTCAAGCACATTTCCAGTGATAGTCAGCAAAAGGAGCTGTTGTAGAAAACCAAGTCATGCTTCAAACCAAGTCATGCTCTAGACCAAGTCATGCTCCAGACCAAGTCATGCTCTAGACCAAGTCATGCTCCAGATCAAGTCATGCTCCAGACCAAGTCATGCTCTAGACCAAGTCATGCTCTAGACCAAGTCATGCTCTAGACCAAGTCATGCTCTAGACCAAGTCATGCTCTAGACCAAGTCATGCTCCAGACCAAGTCATGCTCTAGACCAAGTCATGCTCTAGACCAAGTCATGCTCCAACATACCTTGCGTATCCCCTCCTGCTCAAAACCATTCAGGTTTGCATAGAGAGAGTGGTGGCGTTTCCCCAGCAGTGAGGTGGGAGCCAGTTTGGTTGTGGTCAGGGGTGTCCGGTCCAGTGGACGCTCCTGGTCCTCAGTCTTCTGCTGCTGTTGTTCGGGGGCTTCAGCCTCCTCAGGGCCATCCATCTGTGTGTCTCCAGTCGCAGGCTTAGGCTGCTCAGGTCGAGTGCACAGGTCATACATCACTATCTGTCAAAGTCAAATAACATAGTTGAAATCAATACGGCCGAAACCAAGAGGCCCTTCCAAGACCCGGCGATCACGGGCTGCTGATTTGTTGAAGGGGGGAATTACATAAATCACTTCACAGTGGACTCACTCCAACGACCAGAGAGATGTGACCGCACTCTCCCCCTTTTTTCCCTGCCTTTTTCCAAGACTTTCAAAGAGGGAGCAAAGCGTCTCCTCCGCATCTACGTGTCTGAGGACACCGTCATGATCACTCAGTGCAATGTTGTCATTTCCATGTTAATACACGACCGCGTATGGCCCCTCACAGATTAGCAAATCCAGAGCGAATTCAAAAGGGATAAAAATAGAACTCATACAGCGCGTTTAATGTTGCCAATCAACAGTGGAAATTTACCACATCCAAGACAAAGCCAGTTATAGATGGCTCGTTCCCCTGCGATGTTTCCAGAAAAGAGGTCAACAGAGTCCAGTGGGATGGGACACATTTTCGGCATGGGCTTCATGTGGTGATTCTATGAAGCTGAGCATCCTCCTACTAAACAGAGACACTGTCAGTGTTCTGAAGAGAGCCCTACTTTGGCAGAAAATGGTTTTTCATGCCTCCACAATCTTCTACGGTCTTCTCCAGTTCCTCGGCTGTCTCATAGTAGCTCCTTAAGAAACAGAGAGTGCAGCGGAGGGTGGTGGTGGTGGGGAGGGGATATACCATACCAGTCCAGACTCTAAATGTCGTCGATGCACTGCATGCAGGCCTAGCCGATAAGACGTGCCAGCGGTGAAGAGAGATGACTTCATACAGAAATGTCTAACAGGTCGCTATTCCGATCGTCTTTCAGTGAGGTAAAGACGCTGGTGTGTCCCGGAGCGATTCTTCCCCCATGTCACACGCTGTCATTTAGGCTGCCTTCTCCAAAGGACCTTCTTTTAGACGTTAAACCGTTCGATAAACAGTCCATAGAGGTGAAGAAAGAGGACGACGCTGGGAAAAATGTGTCTGTGTGTGCGTGTATGTGTAAGACAGTCGTGTTTGTCAGAGGAGGGGGTGGGGAGAGTGGTTTCCGTCGTCCTATCAGAGAAAGGCAGGTTCTGAGACTTGGCCAATTGCGACTGTGGCTGCAGCTCGTTTCCATGGAGATGACGCTGGAATGATGTTGGCTGCCTATTGATTCTTCAAGAGGCATTACACACTGCAACATGGGGAGGCAGCAGGGAACTCACCACGCATGCTTGCCTCTCAGTAATGTTTTGTTTATATTTTCCACTGAAATGAACCCAATTGGATGATGATTATTAGTGTTTCATTGTTTATATTTAAAATATGCACATATACATTTATTCTCCACCCATTTCGTATTTTCTTAAAACGCAATATAATATAGATATTAGATACAAAATAGTGCATTGTAATGCCACACACCGGTGGTGGTTAATAAATTAACCTGTCACTCAAGTCTTACTCACCCTCCACTCCAATTTAATCAAATCAATTTAACAGACATTTAAGATAAACCACCTAATTACCTCTCAATTGAGCTAGCAGAGATAGACTGTTGAAGCCCTTAG
>OOFG01010961.1:4296-14724 GCA_900323295.1 Molva molva
TATATATATATATATATATATATATATACGTTCAGTGTGTTTATATCATCTGGCATTCATCTCATGTCAGATATAACACTAGATTCATATTAAACTAAGAAACAGTTGTATCACGATGTGATACATCGAGGATAGAGGTCAAAGTTCTCGTCTACTTTGTTATCATCACAAGGGGCTTCTCAAGTCCTTGTTTCCATCTCTCACGATGACAACGCCATTGATGGCCCCCAAACACGGGAGGATACATTAACAGACTCGGCTACCCATTATAAATAATCCCAAAATGACAGAGAAACGTTGGTAGGGGAAACAGTAATCATGTGTGTGTGTACAGTACACCACACTTGAATCGTCCACGGTGGCGTTTAGTGGGCTCATTGTGAAAAGGAAAATTGGGTAGAAAAACACTCCTGGCTTCGGTTCCCTCAGAGACAGAGTTGCATATTCAGGACCACTCGTGTGACCTCAGAGCTTTACCCAGTGCCCAGGACAATTAGATGGATTGTTCCTGGGGGTTAACACCACGGTACTGCAGCTCAATTGTCTGCAGAGCGTGCTCTCTGCCAGCAACATATGCTTGCCGCCATTCATGGCACTGAGGAGGGGAATGGATCATTCAGCGTTGCGGCTAACAAAACTAACATTAGATGTTCATCACCATCTCCACAAAACAGACAACACGTAGTAGTCCGCCGGTGTATAGAATGGCTCTGCGCTGGGGGCAAGAAAGCCACACTTACCATTTTGTGTTGTGTTTTATGTGTCACATCCTTTATTAAAAAACAAATAAACCGTCAGCAGAAGATGGCTCCAGTCCTACACGACCTAAGCTATCTACTCACAAACAAACAAAGTCTTTCTCTTGCATGAACTTTCCAACACCATGAGCCCATGTAGCTGATTAGATGTCCATGTGGTGGTGGCATGGCAGTGCACACTCACTCAGCCACATGCATGGCCAGGAATGATGAATATGTGCACACACACACACACACAGACACACACACACACACTCACGCGCGCACACACACACACACACACACACAAAAATACATACCAGACATTCTCCGCGTTGGCAATTGAAATCACTTTTCAACAACATATTGACTTATCAATGTTTCTTAATGAACAATGGCAGTTTAACAGTTCACGGTTGATCGTGTGTGTCCTCCTGAGCTTTATAATGTGAAACCCAGCAGTGTAAACAGCTGAGAAACCCTGCTGTATTTCCAAGGACAGTGAGAATACAATTTCAGCTAAGCTGCGCTTCTAACTCTGGATTGCACCATCCAACCAAGTATTGTCATCGAAGCTCATCCTTCAGTACCCCTGTATCCTATGTATTTGGTGTCCTACTATACCCCAGTATAGTAGGACACCAAAGAACTACTTCTCATTTACCAGACTATCTTCCAGCACCTTTGATGTCTGACCAATAACACCCACTCACTGTGGTTGCTCAATAATTATTTGTACAAGCACAGTGACACGTTGCAACTAGCAAATACATGTCACAGAGTCAATATGGGAATATGTGCTTAATATTGTAGTAGAGCAAAAACGCCATGCAAAATGTTCAGATATATTGTAATTCAGTAAGGAGGATATTCTCAAACAAAGGATGTTATGCAACTTTTGTTACGGCCAACAATATATTATTTTTTCTTGTTGTTATTTACTCTCTGGTTGAGTCAATTGTTTGGATTTACAGCTCTTGTTACCTCTTGGCATCTACTTCTTTTGAGTAGGCCCTACTCCATTTCTAAGGATGATTCTACTTTTGAGTTCGACAATTCTAGGGCAGAGAATATTGGTTTATATTCAACTTTGAAGGCAAACAAAAAAGAATAAACAATGTAGGCAATAAAACACATAATAACATGATACCAAGAGATAGTCCCACCAGAGCATTGTAATAGTTTGTCATTTAATGCTGTCATAAAACACAGGCATGTCCTTTTAGGTTAATAGCAGAAGTGTAGTTTTCCGAAATAAATGTCCAAACCAGACATTTCTACATGTTCTCCATTGTTTTCATCAATGACAACAATTTCGAAAGCATAGACAGCTAACATGGGAAGGTGACTATCCGGTGCTTTGACATAAATAGACTGTTAAGGTCAGGTTTGAAATCTGACGCCATGTGAAACGCCCGTCACAATGGTGATAATAATACACAACCAAGTACTTGACGCTCAACCGGGCGGCTTATACTGAGATAATGTTGTTTCTTTTCCATCTGACGAAAGACCCCAGCTGGCCGCTTCCCATAATGGAAATGAATCGGCCCCTACGAGCCCAACATGACCAACCGTTGTTAGAAGTCCGTCATCATACTTAAATCTAGGGTCAACGACAGCAGCAGCCCTGCTTATCTGACCACTTTCCCAACGCGTGAACCCTGAGTTCTTCCCGAACATAGGACGTCTGTGTTTAGGTAGAGGCCAAAGTCAAAATCATTGCGCACTAGCCCACGTTTCTGAAATACACTACACATGACTCCTTGGAAAGTTGGGGCTGTGAGTAACAACAATGACCGCACACAGGCACGCTAGTAGACCAGCAGTGCTACTTCATAACATGTTCAGTAAAGCATGCAAATGACCACATGTTTGGCTTAGATCTAATTTATCTGTCGGTGAATGAAGCTGGAATTCCTGCAATCAAACAAGTTTACAGTTATTAAGAGTTGTAAAAGTTCCCTCGAGAGCCTTTGTAAATAGATATTGGTTCAACTCTTTTTCGACGTCCACTCACTGATGTTGTATCCACAATCATTTGGACTTCAGCAATGCCTTCAGACAATAGCCGTTAAGTTAGTGGTAGAGGTGTATTCAACTACGGTAGGCCCTCTAGCCTAAAACAATGTAACTTTCTCAAACATAGCCGTACCACGTGGGGTTATTAAAATATATAGCTTTTGAATGAGCGCGAGTAGAATACGCTCTTGGGCGGCTACCGCACAGCGGGAAAACAAATAAAGTACATTACAGCCTTATCTGGTCATTAGGGTGGGCTGGAAGAATTGCCTTTAGAGATATATAATGTAAGAGCATTAACTACATTGAGATAGGTCTCTACAAATAGCAAAGTTTTACAATGCTATATAGGTCACCCAAGGCTCCCTATATGTCAAAAGATGAAAACGCCATCCTCATTGTTTTGATATGCAACATAAAGATAGCTTAAGATCATGTGTCTTGTTCTCCAGCTGTTTCTTTCCCCCACAAACAAACAATTATTGACTTAACACACTGGTCAAGTCAGTAGGACTATATATTAGCAAAAATACAATATTCGCTATACAAATATAAACAAACAATTAAAAAAAGAAAACTATTTAAAAAAAAAAATAACATGAGAACTGCTACCTCCAAAAGCACATGGTTGTGACGTCTGAGCTCGGCGCAATTTATGATATTCTTACTCCATTGATTAGCTGCTGCCCACAAAGGAAACATGGACTTATGCCCTAATAGGTGGTCGAATAACAGTAGGCATATAAAGACATGCATTGTCTAAGGGATCGCTTTATATGTTTTTCATACTATTGTTTTACCTTGACTTCATTGTCAATGGGTTTCAAAGGGACTCTTCATACATCATATTGTTCACTGATATGTAGACTATAGGGTAGTTCCTACTTGTATATTAGAGATGGGAAAATTCCCACGTGTAAATTGTATTGCAGTAAAATAGAAGGTAATAAATGTAACCAATCTTACCAAAATAAGTATACTGTCACGCAGGTTTCAGATTAATTCCACTGACCAGTGGTAATGACTTGATAGTAAACAAAAAAATCCTAATGGCAGTTCCTTGACAGTTTAAAATCCTTATTTGCGACTTTCTCTGAATAATGGTTTATTTTGCCAGGACGCTAACGCGAAGGCGCAGAAAATGTGCGGACGGTAGAAATGGAAAGCATTTGTAAAGCGGCAGCAGCTCAAGTGTGGGGGTCGTTTTGGGTCCGCCTCCTTTTCGTGCCCAGTACATCCTCGTTTAGCAATTCCCACTTTGTCTTTGAAATAATCACCAACATCCCCGAGATAGAGAGACTTGGGGTCGAAAACAAGAGTTTTGTTTTTTAAATACGCGCAACACTGAATTTACGCACGTACGCAACGAACGAATTTCAATTGGTACAGAAAAATGTCACAGGCTAGGCAATATTAAAACATGTTAACAATACGAGATATCCGCACGTGTACCAATATAGACTACTTAAAAACCGCCTACTGGTATTTGAGGTTGAGAGATAGCCGCCTGATCAATACAGCATTACCAGTCCATGGCACTGTTTCATTTTGGTGAATTTAAATGAATATGCCAACAGTTTTCCGTAAAGAATTTTATGAACAATCTTATTGAATTTGATTACTATTAGAATGGTAATAAGAACAGATGAATGGACCAGGAATAGAAAAACACTGACACTGCCATTTATGTAAAATAAACTTTCAGCAACCCCTTACTGAAAACATGTTAAAACAAAGTAATTACACACACGTGTCCATGTGTGTAAAGGATCGTGTGTACCCAAGGAACATCACCAATAGGACACTGAACACAAATGGTGAACTACCTCAACGAAAAGACAAATGGTGTTACCAATCATGGTACCACATTTGTAGACAACAGGCAGAGCTGTAAAATGTCTGTTAATGCCAATATTTTAAATATAGTGTTCAAGTAGGGTTCAAGTTACATGAATCAATTTAAACTTAATTTGGAAAGGAATCATCAATGTGTAGGTAATGGGGTATGCCTACAATACCACAGGAATGAGCATTGCAACCTGGCCACGTTTTCCTGAACCATACATTGATAAACGCATTTGGTATGTTATTTTGGTGTGCTGTTTCAGTTGCCCCCTTGAATGGCCGATGTGCTGAGGAGGGTTGCAGTCTGCAGCACAAGTCAGTATTTCCAAGTCTAATCTAATGTAACCATCTATTTAATGCAGGAAATAAGGCGCTCACATGTACCCAAAGAAGAGCCCACCATCATTTAAACCTGTTCTCACAAACATGTTTCACAATGGGAGTTTATGTGTGAGGTTCCTCCAACTGCTTTGTTTTCCTCACACCACTATAGACATGCAGAGTAGCCTGGAGTTGCCCACAGGATCGCTGTGTGTAAATTGCGACGGGCTGCTCTCATTCAGGAGGGTTCATGCTGAGATAAGCCCGGGCCGCAACAAACCCTGGATAAGCAGCACAATGGATGGAAATATCCAGTGAAATAATATAAATAAGAACCTTTTAAAATAGTGCTAACATTGTTGAATGAACGTATGTGGAATGTGGACCTGTGAAGAAACTCCTCCTGTCTGTGCCTCAAGGGTCTTAAGGAATAAAACAGATTGCTCCAATATGTTTAAGAAGGGGATACCCCCTATGAAAACCAATTGGTTGAACAGCAAGGCCATTTTGTTGATGCAACCTTAGCACAGTCCAGCTCATATGCTCTCTCACATGGACCTTGTACATGCATACCATCTCTCTGGCCATCTCTCTGTTTGTTTAGAAGAATCAGCTTGGGTCAAAAGGGCCCTTTACTGTAAGCAGAAGGAGAAATGTCATCCGAGGACTGTTATTTCTCTGGGAATACAGAAAGGTGAGAATCAGAGAAACAGAAAAGGGAACATCAACATAACAGCAGTTCTCACAGCAGGAGATGTAAGACCTGCCTGTACAGAGATGGGCTGAATGCTGTCTGCTGGTCTTGTACAATGCAAGCAGTAAAGTGTACTTCAGAGCCCATACCACATGAAGACATCCATGGGGACTGGCCACACCGAAGGATTGCGTTTTATTGCGTAGCACAACATCTAGGTCAAGCATGTCGCACGCCACACCTATACTGACTGCCGCTGACTAAGGTGGTGTGAGTAACTAAGTTGAAAAATAATATGTTGTCTTCAATTACATTTTCTGAGGACCAGGAACAAGCTTTGCTTATTGGTAACTGACCAGCACTTCTCCATTTACAGGGTGCTGGCGTTGCTCTCTCGGATCCTCTCACGCATAAACACACAAAGACCTTGATCTCCAAATCCCAGAGAGCAATGCTCTCTCTGACAATTCACTATAAAAGGTACATAGCAAAGCAAACACGTTTGTCCTGAAACCTTCCTGTCAAGTTTATAAGCAAAAGGTTTCTCCAAACAGTCACTCTTTCTTTGATGCAAGCACAAAGGCTGGGCTCCATCCGGTTTGAAAAATGCCAGAACAATGCACTTTTTCTTGTATAAAAAAGAACAGTCTGAATTCCATACAAACCTGAAAAGTACATGTTGGCTGATAAAGTTCTTATCAAGTATGGAGTTGTTTTCCTACTGAATGGTTGCTTTTACAAAAGCTTTTTACAAATAAATCAGATATTCAGTATTGCATGAAACCATTTTTCTGCTAAATATAATAGCTTTACTCTTTGTTGACCGGACTGATGTTTATTTAATCACACCTGCTGCTGATCCCCCTACGCTCCCATGACATAAAGACAACAAACAGAAACGTCATGCTTAGACAAAAGAAAGCAGTGTTCAAAATAATAATTGGTATGATCTCTGTAGATGCTTTCGGTTAAAACCATAAACATCTACATCCAGATCTGGCTAAATTGTCCCAAGTTGATGTATTAGGGGAATGCCATGCCTCCCACCTTTCACTAGTCAACTCAAGTCAAATTAATTTGAATAGCCCTTTATCACAGTCTTGAGATGCTTACGCTTAGCTCTCACTAATTACAATATATCTTAATAGATAACATTTTCTGCTTCTGATTTCTTTAATCATTCCTGGGAAAATGTTACCATTTAAATGGCCCAGCTCAAGATTATAGATGAAAGTGAATAGAATACATATAAAAATACTTAATAAAAGTACAGTAAGGTATACAAATACGAAAATATTAGTTAGAAAAAAGTAGTTATGGCAACTAGAGTGTGGCCACACTGGGTAAAATATGTATTTTTATATGTTTGTGTGTATCCTCAAAACTGCGAATTAACTAAAAGCACAATATTGTCAGATACACATTCTATTCCTGTCAATCCTCTTTATCCATTGTGATATCAACACATAATGGCTGTGATTATATATATATATACACACACACACAGCGGGATACTGTCTGCAAAGGTTGGCAGAGACAGGTTGCATTGTAAACACAGTGAAATGCTGAAAGTGTAGATTCAAGTGGGTATAGAAATAACACAATCAATGTGTTTGGCTGGTACAGATAACTAGAATATTGCTGATATAGATATGAACACACAAACTGATTAGACTTGAGAAGTGTCCTCACTTAAACCTACCCCACCCAAATACAACAGAAAATATCTAGAATAAAACGTTTATTGGTGATTGTGGTAAAATAAATCAGGCCTATTAGTGTGGGTTATATTATTAGGCTACTTTGTTAACAGCAAGCAGTGACACAAGCTTTACAACTGTATGAAACATGTGATTAGATCACCGATTAGATCCGAAGGAATAGTTCAATGATGATCTACATGTGGGCTAAAATACGGAAGAAAATCTTGCGCACACTGCATTCAGTATTTCTTCAATTGAGCAACACACATTGACCCAGCCACCAGTCTATCTCGACAAATATAAAACACATACAGCACCAAGCATTCTAGTTTGACACACCCTCCCCTTGTGAACCAATGGTGGCCCTATTCAGACAGAACAGAAACGAGCCTGGTTTATTAAGGACAGAGGAGGAGAGGCATGCACAGGTTGACACAAAATGGAGAGCGAATTGCACAAGGCAGGGTTAACATGTGCCCAGGGGTGGCAGGTGAACCGTGGCAACCTGCAGGAGCCCAGCAAGAGGAGAGGATAATTACGCAAGAATGTGCCTCATTAAGATACTTAAAAAAAAACTGCTCTATTCATGATTCCAATTTCAGCCCATCTATATATATTGACCTGGTATGGAGACTGTACAGCTGGATTAGGGTCATCAACAGGGCACACTTTCAAGATTCATACTAGTTAATCTAATCCTATGTAACTTCCTGTCTCTAATTGGATAAAAACTAAAGGATTAAAGTTAAGATTCCTTTGATGCTCAAAAGAATGAGCATCAGCGCCAATTTCCGACTGGCTGCTGCTGTGAAATTAAATAGGAAGGGCGAGTTTGGAATTTGAGTAAAACTTAAAACCATATAATTATAAAATTCAGACAAAGACCATAGACTGCCTAATGTCATTTATTTCATGTACAACATGAGACAATATTTTAATTAAAAAAAAACAACTGTACAATTAATGTTAACATGCTGAGACAAATAGGGAACAGGAAAAAAAAAAAGACATTAAACAGTAAAACACTCTGCATATGTACAAATTAATTACAGTCCTCAACACACTTCTTCATAGGTTGACTCTTATTGGAAAGGGACATCTTGTTGCTCCTAGCAGTTAGCCAGTTGTCCAATAGCAGAGGGAGGGAGAACGTATTGACACCACAGTTAGTTCCCAGCTTCGTCCAGACAGCAGCTCAGTACCGTGGTGGAACGCGGACACGCACTCCCTCACTCTATTTCAGTGAAACGCGCGAACATGGCTTTGCGGACCGCGTCTTTGTACGTGTCGGAGGCTGTGAGGTTGTAGTTGCTGCCTTTGGTTCCGAGACCGGCTCCCTTCGTTCTCAACTGAGCCTGAAAAAATTACCAAATAATGAACAAATTAATTCCACAGTTGGAATTTGTGTTTTCTCAATTCATGCAGCGCACAATTGCTGAACATACGGTAACTGTTATGCCAACGAAAAAAATATATTCAGTGGTACCTGAATGGGTGCAGTGATGCCCTGCTGATTTCGACCTAGCCCTTTTCCCTCTCTCCAGCCCATGGCCTGCAGCATCTTGTTGCCGATATTGTCACTGTTGAGGCCATCCTTAGTGGGCTGCTCATAGTTACTGCAAGGAAATGGGATGAAGCGAGACGTAGGTTACATGTCATCTCGATTACATTAGATCACATTAAAACGGCCCGCAGATGGAGTGCTTAAGTGGCTTTGATAAAAGCAGATTGCGGCTCTCACAATCTTGAGTCAGTTCTACAGACAACTGAGTGCTAATGTTACAAGTCTGTGGAAAGTCCACACTTTGCCAAACAACACGTGACCATCGATGCCTTGAGATTCTCTGCAAGGCTGACTGCTGAGAGATCCATTTAAAAAACAATCCTGTATGAGGGAACACTTCTTTAACAAGTTGCACTCTAGTGTCACGGCTCCACGTCGTGCATCACTTGACTGTGGCCAAACCCTTCTATAATGGCAGAGGCCAAACCAGTGGGCCCCCCCCTCAGGCCCCCAGATAATCAAACATGCACTTTCAAGCTCACCAACAATTAGCGACTTGACTGATAGAGACTATTCAACTTTCGCTGTTATGTAATAATACTGTTCAGTTCCAGTTATTTTAGTTCCCTTATAAAATATATTCAGTGATATAGGTTACACAAAGCAAAGTATTATCTGCAAAAAAAGGTTTATGTTTCATAAAAGATCAGGCTATGGGATGCAGAATAAAAAAGGTAATGCATAGCATGATCCATGTTTAAACTTACATGACGACTGGAGCCGGCTGCGCAGCAAATTTCTTCTTCTTAGGGGCTGGAGGTTCGGGGATGCCATACTTCTCTCTCCGTTCAGCCGCCCGGTCTCTGTATTTCAACTGTTCAACAAGAGGAGGGAAAAGCCTTTATAGTTGGACACAGGGGCAGCAATCAGGGTACTAGCCTAGCTGTAGGGCTGTAGTCTCCAGCTCGACTGGTCGGTCGACATGCTCTCGTCCGACCAAATTGTCATTGGTCGGACAATCGGCTTTCACCTTCATAAGGAGAAACGCACTACATCAATAGCCTTCAGACTAACTGTGAAAACGGGGGTGTTTTGAACTTGCCCAACCTGGTCTAACTCGTTCAACGTTTACTCGGAGTCGGCTCCAAAAATTATGACACAATGTCGAAGAAGTCGTCGGTGTGGCTGCATTTTGCAAAGACGGATGTAAACTTTGCAAACAGCAGTTTGTGTATCATAGCTCCACAACCAACATGGCATATAATTTAAAAACGGTATGCTAACTTGTCTGATGCTCCGTCAACTTTCGTGTTTAACACTTGATAAGTTTTGGAATTGGCATATTTCAATATGTTTGGTCTAATAATCGTTTTAAAACTGCAGGCGCATCCCGTGACAGCTTCGACGGCTACAGCGTCTGGTGCAGCAGTTAGGTTAGAAGTGATTTAATATGCTGCAAATACAAGCTTTTTATGTTTATTTATAATTCATTTAGGCTAATAAGGCTACCAGGTAGAGTGCACTGTAGCCGATTTAGTTAATCTAGAGATAATAACGTGCAGATTTTATTTTTTTTTTTTCCCGCGACCAATCGATTGGTTG
>OOFG01011092.1:5020-15106 GCA_900323295.1 Molva molva
AGCGAGCGAGCGGAGGCTGACTCTCTGCCTCTCGGTCGCACTGGAACACTTGCACTTCAGCCACTTATGCGCCCCGGTTAAGAGTACGGCGTGACTCAACGATAACACGATTTAAAAAAAAAAAATGAATACAAAGTGAAAAAAGGGGCTTAATTTAGCTGGAATATTACGGCCAGTATAATCCCAGGTTTGTACTGTGGTCAGCGCTGGTACTGAGGCGCTGTACTGACTGAGAGGATGGGGAGGAGGGGGACTAACAAAAAGCAAGAGAGGACATGTCATCTAGCTCCTGTCTGCCACTCACTGAACCCCGGTGGAACGCTGACAGCCGGCAAGTAAATCCCAACGGCTTCTTTCCCCCCCGAAAAGTCCCACTCAGCGGCTGGTGTGCAACCGCAGACTGCCCACCTGGTTGTGAATAATTGAGCCGACGGCCATGTATTATAGATGGACGGGAGTGACAGTGACGCCGCCGGGGGCGGGTGGGTGATGATCCAGGACAGGAGATTCCGGAATGATGTGAGGCTTTCTGCCACAGGTGAGTCCGTTGGTGATGGGAACACAGCAGGACTATCTATCGTCAAATGAGAGAATAAATCCAAACGTCGTCCTCACGGCATGCAAAGTGAGTGAAGGATGTCCCTCACAAAGCCTAACTTCCTTGAAGTAGCGGTTGACAAGAGTAGGAGACACTACCTGTCCCTCAAACCCCCAAGCCCTAAAAGGACCCCTGCCCTTCAGCCAAAGCCTCAGGACCAGCTGACCCCCTTTTAGTGAGAGCCGAGAGGCAGCGAATCACTCCAGGCACAGAGATGAACATCCAAATGTATATACACACACGCACAATCACAGAGTAACAGATGGCATGCAACACTTTGCCCAATGTGTCGACCGACGCCTAGCACAAAACAGATGGGTGCAAAAAGGATGGAAATGGGGAGGTTAAATGACAGCGCCGTAAGCGTGCCCTTACATACGAAGCCACACAGTAAACCAGAACAATACAAACTACACACACACACACACACACACACACACGCACACACAAACAGATGGAGATGGAGGCAACCAAGGAGGGACAAACACCGCCCACCGCCTACTTCAGAGAAGGGATCTCAAAGAGTGCTCTCAAATGCGTCACTACGTCGGAGACACCAAAACTAAAATAATTTAGTAGTAGTGAAAGAACAAGGGTCGCCCAAAGTCCACAGAGGAGCTAAAATACGTAGGAAACAAAAGGAGCACAAAAGGAGAAGCCGACACGAGGCAAGGTGTGGGTCCCGCGTCCTCCGCAACGTTGCTCGGGCTGTAAAATGGATACCAGTCGGTATTCAAGTGACCACGCTGATTGTCACAGTGACATCGTTTTTTTTTTTTTTTTTTCGTGTCCACGGGAGAGTACAAGTCAAATCACCTGCTCCCCTAGTTCAATGTCTATGTTTACGGCTCCGTTGCCATGGGTTACTCCATCCTCCCCCGCTGTGATCCACTTCTTCTTTTAGCGCCTCCCCATCGATGTCTCCTCTGAATCGCTTTCCTTCCACCCCGTTTTTTTAAACACTTGCCATTTTGCACACCCAGTGGGCGTCGGTGTGGGTGCGCAGGGAGGCAGCGGAGATAAAAGAATCAAGAGAGGCAGCTTTCATCTTCTCCGGGAATCTTCTCAGCCCCCTTTTTTTTGCTTTCTCTCCGGTGATTCTCTGTCAACCCTCTTCTCTCTCTATCTCTCCCTCGCTGCCTTTCTCTCTCTGGCTGTTGCGGAGAACTGGCTCCCTGAGTCGCAGTAGAATAAAAATGTGAGAGGAATCCTGCTCTCTATCTATCTCTCTCTCGCTCCCTCGCTGTGTGTGTGTGTGTGTGTCTCTCTCTCTCTCTCTCTCTCTCTCTCTCTCTCTCTCTCTCCCCTACTTCGTCAATGCATACCTCCCTCCCCGTGTCCCTCACTCCCTCCCTTTTTCAGTCACTCACCAGCGAATCACAATCTTCCAACTGCCTTGTCTACGCATACACACACACACGGTTACACCACACACACACACAGCTTTTTGATATACTTTGAATGGCAATTAGCATTCGATGGCTGTCTTCCAGCTGATGGAGCGAGAGAAAGAGAGAGAGGCTGGAAAGGTAAAGGAGAGCGGGCAAGTGAAAGAATGACAGGAAGCGAGCCTGTGTGTGTGTACCATATATATCTATACACACACACACACATACATTTCACTCTACTCGGACAAAGAAAAAAAATGGGAGAAACAAAAATGTGTGCTTAACATTCTGCACCACTGCAATTGAACTATGAATAAAATATCAGAAAAATTAGCAGAGCCATCGTTTTTCACCCAAATCCACCCCTATCGTTTGAGACGGTGCGTGAGCGTCGATCATGATTAGTGTCTTGAGGATTTCATGAATTCTAAAGAGCAAGATCAACCAACCCCATGGTGCCCGTAACTAACGGACTATATCACCACAAATGATGAATGGGATTTTGATAACATCATAAATAAATAATCCTTTTCATTTACATTTTCATTTATATTTACTGCTACATGCAATAAAAATAATAAAACGGATGATACAACAATAATTCTAATCTTTATGATGATCATCCCCATCATCAGCATAATGTCATATAAATTATGTGCGCAGTTTTAACTACACACCGAAGATGTGTGTGTGTGTGTGTGTGTTTGTGTGTGTTGGGGCTGGGGTTATCACCTGCCAGACCTTAGCTTCAGAAGACAGATGAGAGAGGAGTACTCTCTCGAGAACATATGTCAGTTAGAGTTATTGACTTGGCTATCAGTAACGGGGACAACGGAGCAAGGTCTAGAGAGAAAGGCAGCGGTCCACCAAGCGAATTAATGGTGGCTTAACGTTGCTCACAAGACCAGATGGACCAGATAAGAGTAAAGTTTTATTTATTCATCATGTTTAACATAGGCTTCCTGGCCTCCAGTTTATCTGTTAGATGTACGGAACAACAGCGGAGCTTGGACAGATTGTTTACACAATCTTCTCCTATAATCACATTTTCCAACACAACCAGCGTTATACATCCTAAATAATTATGCCAGGTTTGGACACACTGTCAACATTGAAATGTCTGCCTTGTTTTCTGTTTAGTCCCGATAACACAATAAAATAAATACTTTGAAAGCAAAGTCACATGAAAGCTATCGGTACAAATTTGACCTCTGTCAAGGCAGTACAATCCTAAATGTACGTATTCATGACATACATGCATTCAATGTATCTGAAAATGTCCCAAATATGGTAGATCTATAGGTGATCAAAAATGAGTTGACACAAAACTACCTTGGGGTTTGGGTTAATGTTTGCAGACCCTGATAACCATGCACTGGGTTAGAGATCTGTATGCAAGTCTGCATCACTTGCATCTATCAGTTTGAGACGAGCTGAGATATGAATGGTGTCTCACAGAAGAGGAATATTGTAATATTTATTGAGTGTCTGACAAAAACATAAAATGTTCATGTTGGAATGTAAAAAAAATGTAACGTGTTAAATACTGTATGTCAACGCAAGTCTACACAAACAGTATTAAATGCTTTCAATGTGGTGATACAGGGTACAAATATGCTTGCCCACAGAAACAGGCAGAAAATACTGCTACAGACATCTGGCCATCTACTAGGGACCTGAGAAAGCTACAGGTGAGGTGAAGCCAGTTGGCAGAGAGCTGCCATTGTCAGTTGTTGGTGCAACTTGTGCCTGGTTTGAGACTGGTTCACTAGCTTCAGAGACATCGATGACCAAGCTCCTTCTGATTACGTAGCTACCAAAAAGCAAGTCACCAGAGGTCTATCTGAGATGAGGGAGCAAGCTAGGGATTTTCATATCGCTGTGTATTGGTCAGGCACTGCGTTCTACAGCCAGCTGCAGAGTTTCTGAAAGTAGGTGCCACAATCAACTTGAGCTGAGACGACGTTTCTAAATGGTGACCTCATGGAGGAGTTTACCACAACTATTTGACAATTAGCGTCTGGATGCTGTCTTGGGATCAACAGTCTTATCAGCCAACCTTCCTCACACTTCAGGGGTCAATTGCACCAGATTTGCGAGGACAGTTCCTTCTCTCCTTCTAAAACAACTAGAGGTTTGTAGGCATTTTCTACAAATAATGTGCAGTGTTGTCCAAAGCCAAAACAGATTAAAGGAATATATTGCCTTATTCACAATGGCCCAACATATTGCTTGAGGGGGAGCAGGCAAGGCTGCCCTCTTTCTGGGATGATCAACAGTATTGTTGTTCCAGATTGGGAAGCCAGTTAACTGGGTTCTCGTTAGTAGTCTTCAGCAAAGCAAAGTACTGGTACCGTGGTATTGATGAGGGTTATAAGGATACAAGTTAGTTGTGTGAAATAATGAAGTACTGAAAAATACTGTCCATGTACTCAGTGTTTATTTCCGGGTCAGCAAAACCGGCTGACTAGAACTAATAAACCCCCTTGGAGTCAGGTCTAAAGATCCAGTCCAAGTTTTAAAAAGTACATTGCAGAATAAGGAACAATGGTCAGTTTGCTTTTTTTTAAAAAATGCACTTTTGTCATTTAATATTAATATTTTTTCTGCCAAAATAAATGTTGTTCATTGTTGGACTTGATGATGTTTAGAAGTGAATATTTTGTATCGATTTGATAAAGAAAATGTAAATGTTCTCTCTCTCTCCCTTTAATTGTCCTGCTGTTTGCTTCTATAGCAGCAGTAGCCTGAGGAAAATAAATATAAGGAGGAGGAACTGAGACTTTGGAATTCCCAGTTTGTCAAATTTTAGGAAACGCTTAACATTTCTCACGAGCCAGGAAGCGTTACCTAAGTGGCTATTTTCAATCAGTGGCTATTTTCAGTGTTTCAGTGTTTGCATGTAGAAACACTGAATGTTGATCTCCATAGGTCTTCTCATGTTGATCTTTGTCCCTCTCTATGGGTCTATTTCTGGTTTGTTCCATCTGGCTTCTCTCCCACACACCAAAGCCTTGGTTCAGATCTCTCCATTCCATCCCCAATGGACAGTTGAGAGACAGTTAGTTGGTACTCTCTGTTTCTCTTTCTCTCTTTATCATCATCTTCCAATAGCCTCATATTTGCCATGCTTGCAAGTAAGTGTTGGCGCAATATTCAGGTACAAACTTCAGACCAATTGGCATCTTCTTTTAGAAGTTTATGAATTAACCATCTATACAGATAATTACTGTTTAATGCATGCGATTGACCAGGATTGTTCTTCAAAAAAAATATTTTGTTACTTTGCTTTTGTCTTAAAGTAGACCTAGGTTACCTAGCTCATTGATCAGAGAGAGAGAGAGCATGAGAACGAGAGATAGAAATGTACTCCTCAGCACAATATCCATACGTGAGCAGACTATAAAGTCTATTTTTCACATATCCTGTATATGATTTGAGCCAAATTTTCACCCTTGTGCAAAAGAAAGTATGTGGTTTACGTATAGGCCTGCCAAGTGTGAGAAAGTTATATTCAACAAAGTTTACATTTGCTCTTTGGGCTTGCTTCAGTTAGTTGTCAGTTATACTTGCCACTAACTCCAAAGCCATGCTCTTAGGGTTGATTGCACACTCTGATTGGTCAACGGATGCTCATAATGTGTATGTACATGCTTGTACCTCTGCTTGCGCTGCAAATGACCCTACAGCATGTGTTCGATTAGTCAGGGATTTTTGGGGGGTGGGCACTAGACTTGTGAGACCATCCTGATCTCACAAGTTCACATTTCAGTTTCAAGGAGCACCGCAGTCTGCAGAATTTCCAAAAGATAGCACGGATGTTTTATAAGCATGAAGAAGGGCAGCAATCGACAGAGCAATTAAAACAGTTTTATCTGAAATTGACCAAATAACAATGTTAAAAGATTAACAGAAATTTGCACTGAAGGCTTATCTCAGAGGAGAAGAAATGTGGGCTTTACTTCCGTCCAGATTCGACAAAGATCAAAGAGAGCAAAAGAGTCACCTAGGCTGTTTCACACCTATAGCTTCCCATATTCACACCTATAGCTTGCCTGATTCACACCTATAGCTTCCCTGATTCACACCTATAGCTTCCCTGATTCACACCTATAGCTTGCCTGATTCACACCTATAGCTTGCCTGATTCACACCTATAGCTTGCCTGATTCACACCTATAGCTTGCCTGATTCACACCTATAGCTTGCCTGATTCACACCTATAGCTTCCCTGATTCACACCTGCAGCTTGCCTGATTCACAGCTATAGCTTGCCTGATTCACACCTATAGCTTGCCTGATTCACACCTATAGCTTCCCTGATTCACACCTATAGCTTGCCTGATTCACAGCTATAGCTTGCCTGATTCACACCTATAGCTTGCCTGATTCACACCTATAGCTTGCCTGATTCACACCTATAGCTTGCTTGATTTGGTACAGACCAGCGGCTCATTTGTTACAATGTTGCACTTTCACTCTGGGTTTGTGTTCGGAGTGTGTTCACATGACGATATTCAACAACGGACCAAAATGTGTAACCAAAAGGCATGCTCAAGCAAACTACATCGTAATTGGTCTGAACAATTGGAGTTGCGCCGAAAAAAACATTGAATTACCCTAAAGGATGTATTTTAAGAAGGAAGATTGCTCTGGCTGTATAAAAAGATATAACACACAAGACAATAAAAAGAGTCACATTGAATTGCACTAAAATGGAAAATGGAATGGTGTATCAAAATTGCGTGGAAGTATAACTACGATTCTTATGATTCTCTGGATGTTGCACCAAGCAGCACACTCAATTTGATCGCAAGTCAAGACAAAGTATAGAAAACAATGTGATGATGCATGCTATAGCTTACACAGCAGCGCTGCCTTGAGTCACAGCAGTAGTTTATTCACCCATTCATTTCTATTCACACAACGTATGTGATTAGCATGCTTAGCTAACTAAGGCTAATATAAGCGCAGGTATGTTATGGCGTGACAGTGCGGGTTGTTTCAGTCCGTTGAGTCGGATCTTGTTCTCACTGTAAACAAACCTGGTAACGCCTATTTCACAAAGTAATCAACCGTGCTCAAAGCTAACAACGAAACCACCATTAATAGAGATATATACACTATAGTAGGGTCTAAACAATCTTGGCATGCACCATATCCACCGCCAAATCCACTCAGTGATCAGTTTGAGGCCTAAGCAGCAACAGCAACAGCTAAATAGAAAAAAGACGACTTGCAGATTGGAAACTATGGTAACAGTAACGTCAGGCTCATACAGTGGGCGGTTGTTCAAAAAAGCCTGATGTCCGACTGCAAAAGCACTTTTCACTTTACCACCACATCACCATCTGGTTAACGATAAACACAAACAGTCAAGCCCCAAGAAGCATTTCTTATTCTCTTTTTAATTAAAGTCCCAGACGCCAATGCATTATGAAAAATGAGCCAATGTTTCAGTCATTGGAAAAAAAGCTAAAGATCCCAGGCGACAATATTTGCTTTTGCGAGGTGAAGATGGATAGAGGCAGAGATGAAGCCATACTTCAACACATTCAGTTTACAGATAGACATCTGGCCACTCCACTCCTCTATTCAAGTGGTAATAGGAAATATATCAGTGATTTAAATCAGAGGAAGCTGCACTTGTTTGAGTGAAGGGTTAGCAGGAAGCAGTGGAGACCAAATACAAGCTTTTTGGTAGATGCCGATATTGATACAAAGAGTTGTAAACCTACTGCATGGTTAGAAGAGATTTCACATAAAACTGATTGACCTTAAAAAACACAACACAAGTAACATTAATAAACCCGTCGCTTTGTGATTGGACACACTATTCTTTGTTGTTTTGTTTTGTTTCTATGTAGTTGGAAATGTCAATCTCTTGATTGCAAAGGCATATTGCATACGCAGCATGAACTTTATCAAGCAGCATGAGCAGTTTAAATGCATGTTTCCATCAATTAACAACGGTGGTGAAGTTAGAAAGATATCACAAATTGCAATTCCGCCTAACACCTGTACAAATAGATAATGACCGAATGATTTGATTCGTTCACCATTTTGGAGGGCTTAAGCTCAAATGAGGCCTCACAATCAGGATTCATGCAACAAAATGTAACGATTTTGTCGCAGTCAGTAGGCCACGGACATCACATATTCACAAATGACTCGCAAGTTGCTCCTGCTAGCTTGTGATCTGAACAATCCTCCGATCTGGCAGGGTTGGGTTTAGTCACAGTAACACGTCATGGGGAATGCTCACCAACAGGGTTAGTGGAGTGCAAGGTTTTGACACGTTTACGCACCAAATACCACACAGACACCAACTTTGTTTGTCGTTCTTTTATTTAGATGAGCTTCTGTGAGCTCGTGAGCCTCTTGCTTTGAGCAGGACTACGAATCTTCTTCGTGTACCGGCGCATTTCTACCAGTACAGTACGATAACAAGTCGATACCAGTGCTGGTATCGAAGTTCCAGAGAAAAAACGAAAGATGAAAAGACCGTGGTGGAAAGAGAAGAGCTGTCACACAGGGGCCTTGCCACAATTCATTATTTTACAGCTCACCAGGCAGACGATTTCTGCTCAAGCATGGGAGCCTCTGCAGGTAGTCTCGCCAGGTGTCCTTGTCCCTCAGAGTACAGCTTCGCCATCTGGCAGACTCTAAAACGGTATGACATACTGGCCAACTAGCACACAGAGAGGACGCGAGCGCCGCGTTTAGCTTTGCTTAACGTTTCCAAACGAAGCAGCAATCATTTCCATTTTGTGTACGAATGATTTGCTCGGCTCCAGGTAATACTTTTGTAACAGAAAATGAATTGGCCGATACTGTCATTACATTTTCTGCGTGATTCCATTCAAATAACTAAGCTAATACAAAATACTGACGACGCCCATAGCAATATGTGCCTTAATCAGAGGGATAAGATCAGTCCCCAGATTTTAAGAAACAACGTTTAGTGAAATCAGGTTTTATACTGTCTGAATAACCCTATAAAATGAATAAAACTGAATGAGTAAAAACCAAGCAACACCAATCAGTTTTCAACACAGTAGTCGAGATGGCCACATTGCGATGTTCACTAAAAAACCTTTCCTTTCTTTAAAGGTGTACTAGTAGGATGCTGTGCTCGTTTGGATGCCAAAGAACACAGCAAGAAGGTGGGGGACAGAAGAACCTTTTTTCTCTCTAAGTGACAATGAAGGGAGAGCCACCCAAGGGATACAGTGGAGATGAGGAAATTAACAAGTGACAAGAAAAAAAAGACATATGTGCATCGTTCTGTACAGCACCATGAAGAGAGGGAGGGGGCGAGTGGTGGTATAAAAAATTAAAATGTAGTATTCTGGGCTAGCTATGGAGTGTGGGTGTGTGTGTGTGTTTGTTGGGTCAGGGAAATGTGAGGCAAACAGAATAGAGAATTAAGAAAGAAAGAGAGAGAGAAAAAGAGAGAGAGACAGAGAGAGAGAGAGAGAGAGAGAGAGAGAGAGATGGGGAAAAGGATTCCTATGTCCCAATTCACTAACAGCAGCAGAAAACCCGGTAGAGCACAGATGAAAAGGTTTGGAAATGGGAAATGGAGGAAATGAGTGGAGGAAATGAGGGATTAGAGGAAATGGCAGGAAATTGCACGAGAAGGAATGGTGGTCATTTTTTGAGCTGAAAGTGATGTAGAGATAAGGCGAAAGAAGTAGAAGGGAGGGGAGGGAAGTCACTGACATAAACAAGATGTCAAGATAGGAGAAGAAAATAATGATTATAATTACAAGAATTGAAAAGGTAACAGCAGGGAAAGGTAAGTAAGAGAGGGAAACAAAGATGCCTTAGGGGGGGAGGAAGAGAGGGAATGCTATAAGGGATACAGGAAGGGAAGGGAAGAGAACTTGTGAGATGAAAGAAAATGGGATGAAAAGAGGAGTCCTGTTTAAGAAAATATCAAAAGGCAGAAAGCCAGGGAACCCGCAGACTGCAAGTGTACAGAGCAGGCTGATCAGCTTTAAAGATTGAGGGAAAGAGTGCGCGTGAGGCCAGAGGGTGTAAACACAGCGGGCGAGACCAAGAGAGAAAGTGTGAGGGAGAGAGAGCAAGTGTGTG
>OOFG01011128.1:4285-14778 GCA_900323295.1 Molva molva
ATGGGTGTTCGGTTCAGATCAGCAATTGTGAGGGAGTCATTTCGCCTCACCCTGCATTACACTGAGGGTCCAGGCAGGTTCTACTCATTTGGACCATGGACTTGGGAAGTAAAATTATCAATAAAGATACTTTTTTTAACTCCACTGTGACCGTTGTGGGTCACTATTCCGTGGTCATGTTTAAAACATATAATTGGTTATTGATGCTTTGTTTGATTCTCTTATTTATACTGAATATCAGATTCATACTTTTTTCCAAAGTATATATCCTGCACTTCTATGTGCATAGAGAAGCTAAACTTCCCATGAAATAAACAGTTCTTATGTATTATGACACACGTATGGACACGTATGAATGCATCGGTGTCACTACATGCCTGCAGGGGGTGGATATAAGACTAGTCGAAGACATAGGGGAACTGAATCCAAGCATTATATTTAAAGAAAATAAAAATTGGTAGATTACAAGATTTATATATACGTATGACAGAGTAGGATATTAAAAGAGGCATATCAAAATAAGACTGCACTCTTTGGTGTACCTTTTTTTTTTTTATTGACATGCTGATTATAATGTCAGTTTGGCCGATTGCCAGCAGCATCTCATCAGAGCCGATCTGAATCAAAACCCCTGCAACTTCCATTCGCCACTGGCTTGTGTCAAAGTCACAATGGCTAATGGATTGCTCCTACTAATAAATAACATTATTGATCAACGCAAGATGAAGTGAAAGCATGTTCGAGGCCTTTTCTGCACTACAAAAGAGAACCCATCAGCCTCTGGGGATTAAAGAGAGCACGTTCAAACCATGGCTCATTTCATGTCCCCGGCTGCATCTTGGACCATCACAGCCACTTAGATCATGCTAACACGCCCTTCAGTAGACATGATCCCAGAGGGAAGAAAATACAAAATCCAATGGAGGGTTTTTCTTTTTCTTTAAGTGCATTTTACATGTGTATACTTTTCTTAATCTGCTCTGCATCAGCGTTACTGTCTGTGATAAATAATTTCTGAAGCGAAGCGTTGAAAATTACTTAACATTTTAAATCGATATAAATGTGAGTTTTTTGTTTTACATTCCATCACTGAGCAGGCTAAAAGGCATTGTTCCTTTACCACAGCCCCACAAATCCCCTCTAATTGCTCTCTTCTGCAGCATATAATTCTCAGCAACTGTCCCCATGGTCCATTTAAAGGCATTGAGACCAAAAAATCAGTAATCTCTGTCAGATCAATGATGTTTTGGAATAATCTGCATGGCTAAGACCAAAACCCCTGGGCTGCTACAAAGAATAAACATAAACGCACACACATGCCAAACAATTCGGTTAATTGATTGACATCCAAACGTACCACCAATGCTTTTTGTAGACAACAGAATCCTACTTCCATCCTACATATGGAACTTTATAAATATAGCTTGAAAAACAATCTTGCAGGTTTTTCCCATCGGAGAAGTGTCGGCCAAACCCTTTCCAGACCTCTTATAGAGACAGGAGAATATAGATGCAATATACTTATACAACAATATACACAAACCCCCTCATCCCCTATTCCCTCCTGACATAAAAACAATTTAAACTTTTATTAATTTATTTGGGGTCAGGGAGAGGCCAGTGTGGACAGAATTTGAACTACCAACATGGGAGGAGCAGAGTGTCATTTTCCAGTATGACAAAGAATGGGGAACATGCAATTTTCATCCCAGCAACCAAACACACTACGTCTTAGTATTGTAATTTAATGGTGAACGATCGCTTATTGGAAACCCACAGGAATCTTAAGCACTTTTAGTTTCCATCTTTCTTTGCAGGTGTTAATTAAACCATGCGATATGTGGTATTTTTGACCTCTTAAAGCATGTAATACTGTGGAGATTGTACTTTTGTACCATCAAAGCCACTTCATAGGTCTGTGTGACACTTTTACATTGTTGCACTTAAGCAGCAAGGCTGTAATGACTTCAATTCAGTGTAGAAAAAAGGGCCCCATTCAATACAGTGTATTGAAATGTATACATTTGCTTGCTGCTCTTTAAAATGGACAAATACTAAAAGCTTCTCAATTTTGAGTTTTCCATAGTCACTACTTTTCTGTATTACTTAAACTTAACGTTTAAGATATGGAATCTCTTCATATGCACTGAAATATGGTTATTGGCAAAATGCATTACGGGTTGCAACGTTCATGCATTCATCTTTCCTGTTTCTTAATCTTGCAAAATGCTTTACAATTATGCAGACGGACATTAGGAAATCATGCATCTGGGACGTAATGCATGGTGAGATGGAAACTTAAATGAACTTCATATACTTAATAATAATACTTAATAATATACTTAATAATACATACTATCTAAACGCCCCGTTTAGATAGTAATACTTAAACAGGTAAAATTACATTAAAGGGCCCAAACTGAAATTTCTCATGTTAAACCATTTACATCAAGATTCTTGACAAGCCAAGCAGCCAATCAAAATCATGTGTCCCAAATCATCATCCATGTCCGAGTCGTATCCTTGGTTGTGATATTTAAGAATTCTGATGAGTTGAAGCCTATGTGCCTTACACTGCCATACACACCGCCATACATCCAGGCTGACCAATATTATACTCTTTTGGTATGGGTGACAACACACCTATCCACAAAGGATTAACTCTGTCCTTCTCCCAACCTTGTGATGGGAATAGAAAAAGAAGCCAATGCAGAACATTTGAATCGACAGACCCACAGGCACATATATATTGGTGAGGCTGTTATGACACTGAAATACAAGCTAGACAATAGCCTGTTTCCTCATTACCCAACACAGATGGATGATGGTTATAAAAGTAATGCTGTATGAACTCTAGCTTCTTTCAGATATTCTCCATAGCAATAGAAGGAACAAGCACAAGGCCAAATCTGATGCAGTGAGCCAATACATAAGGTTGTGTCAACAAGGCATCTGCAGCCAGTCAGCCTGCAGAATGTTAGAAGCAAGAGGAGTTATGGCATGTTTAAAGTAGATGCTAAATTGATGCACTAGAATGGTTTTCTGACAACATATATCTGTAAAAAGTCTGGCAACATTGACAAAATACAAAAATGTTTGACATATTTATTGGTGAGTTGATTCATTCTTCCATGGAAAAGAATATGTTGAAGTTCGTAATAAAGCATATTTTTGCATCACAATATACAGCAGTAACATTAAAAAGCAAAGGACACATAAAATGGAGCATAGCTAGGACTTCATTATGTCTTTATTACAAACCTTTGGATGTTTACTCAAAGCAACACTTCCTTTTTTTATTAAATTCACTGATTTGTGTGAAGTCATCAACCGTTCAACAAAACCAAAAATGGAAGAGCGCAGGCTATCAATTTCTATCCTGATTCTGTATTAGTAATGGTACTTCTGGGGCGAAAAGGTGTACTCTGTGTCTCATAACACACAGAGGAAAGGGAACGAAGATGAAACGATGCACTTCGATAGGTCTGCATGTCCAAAGAGATGGAGAGAGGAAATTAATATTTCATGGACTGCAGAATACCAAGAGAGTGCTTAGCACTTTAAGTGCAACCCAAAGACCTCAAACCTTTTAGATGTCAGATAGTTGTATTTGTCCTTTAACGGAGTTCTGGGACACTTTTTTACCTAATCAATAATTTATCATGTTCAATATTGTATGGTGGCACGGGTTCCATGATCAGAGTAAGGTTTGTATGACATAAAAAAGCTCTTGAAATATTCTGATATTAAATAAGAGGCATCTAATAAAGTATTCAAGTCTTAGGCCACTTTCCTAAGCATAAAATAAACCCAACCAAAACACAGCACTTATGTGTTCAATTTCTTCCCCCATTCATCTTCTTTCATGAAATGGTGCTAACATAAGGGAGAATACTTTCTGTTATCAATCCATGAAAGAAATAAACTTTTAATGAGGTGAGTCGTTATTGACTATCCCTTTCCTCTTCCCTGTGCCAATGTCTTAGCTCTAACTCCCGCTACATTGAGCACTGCTACAGGATAAACACAGATGTGCTTGTCGTAGACAAATAAACCTGTAAACGCACACACAGACATACAGCAGTGGAGTACACACACATAAACATGTTCGCTTGCTCGCTTTTTTTTTACACCATTCTATGGAGTTTTTACCTGTGTTAGGCCCAGGTAGCCCTTTGTACAGAGAGAAAAATAGACCAGCAGCACAAAAATAGAGATGAGCCGTGCGATTGCCCATGCGGGTTCAGTTGATTATAATGGCCGTGCCTTGTTGTGGGCAATCAGCGGCAGACGTGTCGCTCTGCGTCCGTGTCCCATGTATTTCGGCCGTAACATGAAGATGTTTAATATTCATGCCTTTATTTAAACAACTACAAAGGTCTTAAGATAATAGAAAACAAAACGTTTAGCATATTTGCATGCAAGGCTAATGTTGTATATCTTATATTTGATAACTGAATGAATGCCATGTCATGCTTAATATTCATAATAATTATAAGATAAGAGAGGAGGATGTAAAACATCACTGAAAGATAATTTTGCAGTTCACATTAATTAATTCATGTTATTTCCACTTGGTTTTCATAGATTTTCTACCCTGTCTTGGAGGTCACATATCTACATCTCTCATATCTGAACCTATCATAAGAGGTAAAATACTTCACAAACAGTTGCCCCATATTCATATTTTACAATCATAACAAATCTGGAATTGGTTTTCTTCAGCTTTACACAAAACAACACATATAACAGATGATTCAATTTATTATACCACAACTATCCCCAGACACTTGTCAATCAATTCAAGTTTGTTTGTAGGGTACCAGTTGTCAGTGAATGTGTGATGTCCTTGGCATTAGATTATGATGGATGACACAGCCCTGTGAGACAGTTAATATGTGTGCCTTGGCCTATATAAATCTTCGAAGGTTTGGGTGTATGCATTGAGGGGGAAAGTAATATTTATCCAGACAAAAATACAGAGAGCAGGCTTCTCGCACTTGCGACAATCTATCAAAAATACCCATTTGGCTGCCTATTTAGGTCATCCATGCCCATGGTAATAGTGTTGTTTTTATCTTGACTCCTTTTTTTGTCATTGACTCATCCTTTACTTAGGGTGGGGGAAAACTGTAACCGTCAAGTTTAACGCTTTTGCAAGTTTAAATTTTGGTCAGTTCATTTCATTGTCATGCCCCATTCATTAACACTAATTGGCATTCACTTTGCTCAGCTCTCCTACTTGCTATGCCCATGCCACTTCATCCATCCATCTATTCATCCTACCATTCCTCCTTTCACGTAATCGACCCCCGGATTGGTAAGTAATTGCACATGTCCAAGTGGCAGCTGACAAGGCCCGTTTGGCAGATGTGATCAGGAAACATGCACACAATGGGCAGAATCGAACAGATTGAGGTCTTTTCACAGCCACAGATGGAGCGCCATCGGAGAAAAAGGCACATTATGCAACAGAATCTATGGATGAAGAAGGTCCTTTGAATTTCAAACCATGCAAAAGCAAGTAACCCAATTTGGGATTTTTGAAAATCTTCTGGACAGGTTTTTTGCTGTCTTTACCGTGTCCAAAATGTGAAAATGTATTGTATAATCAGAACATTTACAAAACTATAGCAAAGATTTTGGCATAGTTTATAGGGGCACATCAAGCTTCACATCTACACTATATATTTATAATCATTCACACACATGATAGGATAAATGTTTTACAAAATCCTGCTGGAATGGTATTGTGAGCAGATATGTTAAGTCCCATGCCTTTTTTGATAGGTCAGTGGCATTTTGAACGGCACTCAACATGTTTTTAATAGATTTCCACAGGGATCCCAAATACGAAATGCTGTTGACTTCAAGGCAACATTTCCATCACATTTGAGTTTTCTTCCAAAGCTTGTTTACTCTGTAATTTATGGATGCACGGCCTACTTTGTGCCTGACAATGAGCCTGACTCACAGCAGGTTGATCAAAGACGTGATGAAATCATCACTAAACCCATTTCCTAACCAGCTCTGTGTTTGACCCCATTCACACATTTCATGAACATGTTATCTGCATCAGATGTATTTACTGGATGAGGAAGCGTGAACAGCTTGCAAGGTGTTAACGCTCACATAAGGTTTCAGCACACAGCAGATCAGTCAGAACATCGACAGGTGGCCTCATATTGTGCGTTTTCATTTCTGCGTATTACATGCAAGAAATCAGATCCTTTTTTTAAGGATAATTAAGACCTGCACTTCTCTCCCTCCCCTCTCCTCCCAAGATAAGAGGGACTGAATAATGGTCCCTATATCTGTATATTGTCATATAACGTAAAGAGAGAGAGAGAGAGAGAGAGAATTAGAGAGAGAGAAATAGGCCAACTTAATCCTCCAGTAGACACAGAACAGCTCAGCAGCAGTCGTGTATATCACTCTGTCTACATGATGCCGGGAACTGTTCCGTGATATCAGCTGAGTGCAAGCTTACAAAACAGCAGCCCCTAATGCCTGGAAACCTTGTTGAAGCTAATGGGATGCTTTTATGCGCGTCTGTGTACCTTACGTATCGGCTAGAAATTAGTCCTGTTTTCGCCATGGAAATGACTGCTAATGCCCCAGGGCAATCAAATGAGTGGTTTGCTTCTGATGAGATCATTAGGTTCCTTTTGGCATACGGTATACTCAAGTGTGATAAATGATTAGCTACTTGTCAATCAATTGATATGCTGACTAACTTGGACTAAATTGGCTGCAATTCTTTGAGAATGGGCTAACCTTTATTCTGTAAGAAGCTGAACCTATGAGCTGACACTTCCTCAGGGTACTGGCCAGTTCAATTTGAGACTTTTTAATACCTTTTTTATACCACTTAGAATACTATTTAATAGCGATTTCATGGTGAGTCCTCAACCTGGAATGCTTTTGCACATTATTGTTTAGACCAAATGGACTCAAATGCAAACATTTATAATGGAAGTTAATTCATACACTAAATATAGGGCTTCAAATCACATCTCAATGACCACCGCCATGTTGGGAGCATAGGATCATTTTATTGTTATTTATTACATTGGTAGTTATGTTTTTTTGGTCATTGTTTCGTAATTAATCGTGAAAGGATTTTTCATAAAAGAAATTCGGATTGCATGTAAAATGGGGGCGCTACCCCTTTAAGTACGAACGAACGGCATCAATTTCCATCCTCCTCCTTCTCTAAAGTTCATTTATGGAAGTTGAGATTAGTGGATAGCTTGCAGTTTGTAGAGGGTCACTTCAGCAATTCACCTCGCAAACAGAGCTATTCACTAATGCTAACTCTGAGCCGTCTTTTTGATATGTTCCAAATTAACACTAAAAGCAAAATCTGTTTGAAAAAAAGGCAATGCTTTAAAGAAGAACAATGATCAAATCGTAATGCACCGCAAAGTAGCAACACAAACAACAGCAGGGAATTTATGAATACTGTTTTCTATAGAAGGGTCTGGTGTTCCTGGCGTTCTGATTGTATGGATTTGCAGTGCATACAAGATTTCAGCATTTAGCATTTCTAACTCTGGAATCCATTTAGTGTCGATACGTTTATGTTTATTTATTTGATTATACTATTGCAAGGCATTTTGTTACATGGATCATTATTTAGTATGGTAGTTGGTAACCTAAAGGTACAGTCAACCAGGTTTCTGTCAGTTTACCTCAGCAGTGCTGCTTGTCTGACAATAAAAGTATCCTGCAGGCGCATTAATCTATTGCTCCAGTATAGTGGTCAACACAACTCATTCATGCCCTAGGAGGCAAATAAATATATACTTCACAAACGTTTGACATTTATTGGTTTGAGGTATATATTTTTTCCTCTCCCGACAGTAGCAAAGAATATTTAAGACCTATGCAAATTATATTTAAAACTTTTGAATGCTTTTTAAGGCCTTAAATTGACATTGTTTCATTTAATACTTTTTAATACTTTGTCACCTCCACAGAGTATCCTGCTTCCTCCTCTCCTGACATCAGGTTTAAACCACTCTTGCCGACTACAATATAATTGACATGCCTAGTCGGTTCAGAACCCTTACCATATGGTCTTTCATTTTATGCATGCAAGTAGTAAGATGCTTAATAATAACCTTATGAATCAATTAACTATTTAATGTATATTCCCTGGAGCTTTACATTCTTTCAGGTGTCTTTCAATATACACAACCGATTTCCTAACCAACTCTGTATATGACCCCATCAACACATTTCATTAACATGTGATCTGTAGGCCTATCAGATGTCTTTACTGGATAAGGTGTAAACACCCACAGCAAATCACCAACAATCAACATCAATCATTTTGAACAGAAAATGGAAACTTGTTTTAGGAAAAACTAAAATGCATTAACACCTCACCTATCTACTCCAAGATAACATTGTACTAATATTGGAAGTAATCTGATCTGTCAGGGTCGACACTGACAGCAGAGAAGACTGTGGGCAACCTGCTTGTGTGATGATCGATGTGATGGTGTAAATTATATTTGCCTAGCATTTAGCTCGAAAAAGTATTGTGCAACATACAAAAAAATGTAGCGGAGGAAAATGTCAGAGACTACTGCATCAAACTTCTCAGTAGCTGTACTAAATAGTGTCATTAATGTGATAGCGCCGGCTGCTCATTTAAAAGTCCTTATCGCTAAGGCAATGGGAATGCTAATTAGGTACGGCGCCCATTAGGTGAGGCGGGAAGATGGTCACAAAAGCATATCAGTTGAAGGAGCTTTGGAATGAGACAAGACATTTACATTAGCTAGTGTGCTGTGGCAGCACCATTATGGAGATGTTATTTGGTCTTACTTGTGAGAAATCTCAATAAACAAAAGGTACACAATTGTACAGATGTTATCCATTTATAAGTGAGAGTTAAGCGAACTTGTGATATCTTCATTTGGAGAAGTATTTGATTTTCAGTGCACGAACAGAGTAATGTAATAATTTGTAGGCTTATTTTAGAATCTTGAAATGTATCTGGTTAAGAATGCCATGGTATAATTATACAGTAGATCGTGTTCTCTATGCTTGGCACCCAAATATAAAGCCCTATCCTTCATTGGGTGCTTTTATCTTTTTCTTCAAAGTGATTTTGTGCCTTACAGCTTAAAAACACACATTTCTCTCTCATCTCTACTGTGGTATTGAGTGTGACGTTGGACGTTGGACGACATCAGAGGCATCGTTGTGTGAAACATAACTTTTTTTTAGGGTTGACATATATATGGGTGAAGAAGCAGAAAACTGTTTCACTGACAATTTGTTTTCTCTCAACATCCCTGGGAGAAATGTTAAAGTGTTCATAAGTGTCCCCCTAAATAATTCACTGGCTTGGAGGCCTATTTCATTTTAATGGTTTTATCAGCTTTGGATGAGCCAATACGTTTTTTTACGACATTTTCTTTCCATACAATCACAGTGCTGCGCTATTTACTATGACTATACTGTTGCTACAAGGGTCCTAGTTGTTTTGATGTTGCTCTCTCCTAAGCCAGACAATCCTCATTACCTGGATGAGTGAACTGCTATCACACCAGAGCATACCTTTGTTTGCCTATACTATGTATACTACATTTTATACAGTAAATAAGGAAATAATATAATGTTGGTTTAATATCACGTCAATCATTTAACATTTTTAATTCCTCACAAATTACATTGCAGTACTTTGTTAAGCTATTTAAATGGTCAAGTGTTATTTGAGTGGGAGAATGAACAAATCTTCACAAAGGCTCTGGAATTCAGATGCCTTTTTTTGTCTGATGAGAAAAGCTTGGTTGTGTTTGTGTGTGTCGGAGAAGGAGAAGGAGAACAAAGAACAATCATTCATAACAATTTCGATTTTAATATACCGCTTGAATTGTACATTTGTGTGTTGGTTTTCATTTGTACTCAAATTGTTCTAGCCTTGATCTCTCCCCTGTATTTGACATCTGTAACATTGTAATGCTAACATTTATTTCACCCTGCAATGTATCCTTTTCAAGATACACATCAACACACTTACACAGTGAGACCCTTCAAAAGTACACGGCAAACAGTTTACAGCTGCGACGGCTCCATTGTGCTGCGACAAAGCCACTTAATACACAGATGGTGGGCCAGCAAAATATTCTGCCTTCCAACTGGTCAGAAGAATGCATGTCTTCATGCTTCAACTCCAAACGGTAGAACGCTGGATGAAAGCATGTGACGAGATCATGGTAGTTCGCCAACATTTGACTCATTTTTAACAAACTGTTATGAGGAGGAACTCATGGTTGCAAATAGTTCTTTAGCCAATAGGGAGGTCAAATTGGAAAACAAGGAACATAAAATAACTACCTGTAAAGATGATGGTGTGTCTCTTGTTAACAAGGCATGGGTAATTGCCTTATGTGTACGCCACTTTAACATCACTGCCTCTGCATGATGTGCTAGTGCTGGAATGGGTTCTGGAACATGCCTCCCTCTGCCAGATA
>OOFG01011245.1:9121-20473 GCA_900323295.1 Molva molva
TCAACACAGGCTCAAAGACACTTCACATAAATCTTACATCATCTTAATAAGTTATATATAAGTTATATATATATATATATATACATCCGTTAATTCATAACTTATGAAGCAAATGCGGTGCAGCAGTGCACCACGACAAATTCCTCGTACGTTGAGCCCTTGTGTGTTTGCTTACCTGGCCAATGAACTGATTCCAATGTGTCCCGTTCTATCCTATCCCGTTCTCCGTTCCGTTCCGATCTCTCTACCCAGCATGCCGTGCGGCGACGCCTCGACGTGGGCCTACCCGGACGTCTCCCCGCTGGTCAGCAACATCCTGCTGAGCCCCGAGTGGCACGCGGGGAACCCCTCCCCGGCCTGCCAGTGCAGCGAGGGCAAGAGGCTGACCATGATGCCCGTGTGTCCCCTGGGGGCCGGGGGCCCGCCCCCCCGCCAACGCACGGAGCCCACGGGGGACGTCATGCTAAACCTGACCGGGCGCAACATCTCCGACTACCTGGTCAAGACCTACCCCGGCCTGATCAGAACCAGGCGGGTGGCGCTCTTGTGTGTTTTATGTACAGTGCGTTTCTGCACATGGGTCATTGTGTACCCGGCAAATGTAACATTTGTGTGTTCATTTTATGTACTTATTTCATTGTAATCATCATCGGGATTGTCATAGTTGTAGCAGATTGTAGAAAAAATCACTTGTACAGGAAGATACATTTTGTCACTTACGTTGCATTTTGCAACGTTAGAATATGGTCGATTGATTTGAAAATGGGGGGTATATAAAACTGTGTTCTTCTCTATTTGTCTCTTCTCTCTCGCTCTCACTCTCTCTCTGTCTCTCTCTCTCGCACGCTGTCTCTCGCACGCGCTGTCTCTGTGTGTTATGGGTCGCATGATTGTGATTGTTTTTACTGTTATGTTTTCACAGTTTGAAGAGCAAGTACTGGGTGAATGAACAAAGGTAATCATTTAACTGTTTGTACTGTGTCTCCCTCTAGTGGATGCCGTATGTACTACTTCTTAAAAACAGGGTTGCCTGACGGTGAGCATAACCATCCACCCTGTCTACAGATACGGAGGTTTGTCAGTTGGTGGACAGCTCCCCATCTTGGACGTGGACCCCAGAGTACTTCAGAACACTTTGCAGCAAGTTGGCCGGATGATGAACATCACAGGGGTACTTGATGGTTCAAGAAACAACATCTAAAACACTTATATTATTAGAAGCTTATATTAAGCTTAACACAGCCAAAATAAGTGAATAAGAGTGTTGTAGTGTGACCTCACCTGCTGCTGATTTGAGCTGTTCAGAAACGCTTATTGCTGATTGCAGAACAACCCAAACCTCATTTCAGTAACGATAATTGTACTCGCTCTATGTAGAACAGACAGTATGTTGCGTCAGTTCTTAAACAACCCGGTAGCAAAGTCTCGTTTTCACACCCTTTTATATTCGGGGGGCCGAGAAGCGACAAATCGTTAATTTGAAAGCATGATTATTTACGAAGCAATGTGTAGTCTATTGTGTCTATTGTCTTAGCAGGGTATCATAAAATATCATTGCCGTTTATAAAGTGCTTATTTTTACGGTTTAATGAGGTTGGGATGGGCCGGGTCTCCAAACAACACCTCTGAGGCTCTATGCCCCCATCGTTGTTTTAGCTCAGTTTTACCCATGGCATCTAAAAAGTGTCCGAAGTTGAGACACATACTCAAATACACTTTAATATTTTATTCCCTGTTTTATGTTTTTATTTATTCAATTGCTTCTTAAAAGATGCATTGCATGCGTGTCCTCCTCTCAACTGATGGGGGCGGTGTTGGGCCGTACTCCAGATCTGCTCTTGGATGATCCAACACGTCCTTACCTCATTTAAGCGTACAAATTTGAATGGCAATTCATTATGATACCTTGGTAGGATAGTAGGCTGTCTTAAGGAGAACAATCAGAGGGTAGCCTCCCCTTTAAAACAACTATCAACAAAAAGTAGCTAGTTGGATGACCATAATGACGTTTTCTTCACAGGGTAGCTACGCTAAACGCGCTCTGAAGGAGATCGGGCCGTTCCTTCGCTACATGGAGAGTGAATTCAATATAAAGGTGAGTAATGAGGTGGTGGTAGAAAGACAATTCCTTCTGGTACTTTCTGAGAGCAAAGGTATAATATATGTCCCTTTCTACAGCTGGGTCGGTCACATTATATAGTGATTCCATTTTTCACATGATACCTTTTTTGCGTTAATATCACATTTAAATATTATGCTCGTTCAGAGGTTGATGATACTTTTCTTATATAAAAAAAACAACAACAAAAATAACATTACATTTTATTAATGTCAAGATCTTGATCCTTCTTGACATTAAAAACACAAAAAAACACAAAAAAACAACATATTATCCTATACAATGAGTGCACCTCCGTCCCTGTTTCCCTCCTCATCAGGTGTGGTACAACAACAAGGGCTGGCACGCCATGGCGTCCTTCATGAACGTGGCCAACAACGCCATCCTGAGGGCCTTCTTGCCACCCGCCGCCAACCCGGTGGAGTACGGCATCACCGCCATCAACCACCCGCTGAACCTCACCAAGGAGCAGCTATCCGAGGTCACCGTGTGAGTGGCCCAGGCGCCCCACGCCCCACGCCCGTCAGCCTGTCAGCCCTTCAGCGCATCTCACGCGCTCTTATTGTGAAGCCGTGAACTGAGGTTGATCCTGTTTGGTCGGTTGCTTTGTTTGTTGCTTTGGATTCAACTGAAATTGAAAATAATATAAGATAATAATGTAATAATATAAAAGGCCAGAGAGACCTGAGAATAACAATGTTTTTTCCCCCCCAAAAAAGTGTTTTTTTCGTTGTCATTCTGGTTAAATTGCATGTTAGACTAGCAGATATAATTGGATGATTACAAATCAGGTTGCATACTGATTCATGTTTTGAATCATCATTCATTTACAAATGTGGTCAATCTTATTTCACAACCGGGCAGTATTAAAAAAAACCCCCAAAAAAAACACAACCTTGAATCAAAAATTGGCTGCAATGTTTTTCTTAATATCTTCTAAATCCGCCATGTTGGAACCCCTCCCCCCTCCCTCTCTCGCTCAGGCTGACCACGTCGGTGGACGCAGTGGTGGCCATCTGCGTCATCTTCGCCATGTCCTTCATCCCGGCCAGCTTCGTCCTCTACCTCATCCAGGAGCGCGCCACCAAGGCCAAGCACCTGCAGTTCGTCAGCGGGGTCAGCCCACTGGTCTACTGGGTGGCCAACTTCTTCTGGGACATGGTAGGGCCGTGGAGGAAGGGACATTAAGTTCAATGTGCCCTCACTTTATTCTGGTTTGTTTTGCTTTCCGATGCTCCCGGGAGGCCACAGGAAATGTCAGAGAATTGAAACACAGATCAGGGTTCTTTCTAAAGAATGGAGTAGTGGCGCTGGGCCGCCATGCTCTCTCCCAGCGAAACATGTTACATTTCAAAATAGGGCTCTTGCGACGTGGGCATTTTAGTGGACGGTGTCATTTTTTTCCCATTTAATTACGGTTTAGAAACGGTTCAATGGGTTCAAACACATGTTTTATTTGAATAGGGTTTCAAAATGCAAAAGTGCTGTGTGGAGGGAGTCCGTGGCATTGGGATCCACTCTTGGTCCCGGTCCGACTCGGTGTACGGCAGGGCTTCAATGTAAAGCGGGTCGCACACCAGACGAGCCACGGAGCGCCGCATCAGGGAGCGCCACGTATTAGAGGTCTTGTTCTGTGTTTAATATAATGGGTGGCAATGGATGGCGCTGTGACGCGTGCCAAGGTTTAGAGCAGTGCTGGGGGTTATGTCGCGGCTGAATGGCGGCGCCGGTGTGTCTGCTCCAGTTGGAAACACGACCCACCTCAGTTCCAGTGAAGACACACGGGTTTGAACTTATTCAAGAGCGTGCAAAGGAAAAACACACACACACTCTTCTGGATGACGGATTGCCAGAAAAGGAAAAAGAAAACATTGTAGCTGGAATTTGTTACCTAATTACCATCCTGTTATTAATAGTAGGTTAAGCTCTTTGATATATTTTGCCCTCATTTAAACATTGAAATGATCCATTGGTAGCTGTTGCATTGTAGGCTGCTGAGTCTGTGAGTTTTTCCAATTAATACATGCTCCATCACACTCTGACACAACAGTATTACATTTTGGATGTACGAGTCTCTGATTCAATACAAACTACTAACTTTCAACATGGTGTCTCATTCTTGGCATGATTTATGAGTCGTGATGAAGATTTTGTATTGTATATTAAACCAAGTGTGATTCCTGATTGCAATCAGAGAAATAAAACCTGCAATGGCATGGTGATTGCTATATATATTTTTTTCTCTTAAAGCGGTGACTAATGTCTCTGCCGTCCCCAGATCAACTATTCTCTGAGCACAGCGATGGTCGTGGGCATTTTCATGGCTTTCGACAAAAAGTGCTACACATCCCCCACCAACCTGCCAGCCCTGATAACACTGCTCCTGTTATACGGGTAACTTTTGAGTTGTTTTTCTCTCCTTTCTCTCCAATTTCCCCAATATACATATCTACACAGTGACAGTGAAAACCAACAAAATGCCAGCAGGGTAAAACAGACTACAGACTAAGATGACAATGGAAATTTGAATTTAATTTGACAGTTTTATAAAAAAGAAAAAATCAATAACATAATTTTGGCTCAGATAAAAAAGGAAAAATAATTAACGCAGACAGAGAAAATGCGAAAAAAATTAAAAATGAATGACAAGTCTAGAAAATCAATGAATATTGTCAAATCAAAACATCTGAGGAAAAGAAAAGAAGGTTGAAGGCCAGTCATGAACTAACACAGAGTTTCTGATCCCCCCTCCTCACCCCCAGCTGGTCGGTGACCCCCATGATGTACCCCATGTCCTACCTGTTCAGTGTGCCCAGCACGGCCTACGTCTCGCTCTCCTGCATCAACCTCTTCATCGGCATCAACAGCAGCGCCATCACCTTCATCCTGGAGCTCTTTGAGAACAACAGGGTACCGCTTCTGCACTTTTTTCTTCTAAACGTATAAAAATGCACTTCCCAGTTTGCAAACATGGAAGTAAAAAAAAAGGAAGGAAACAAAGTTGTGTTTTTTTTGTACGTTTTTGTTTTTACATTTACATTTACATTTACATTTAGGGAATTTTAGCAGACGCTTTTATCCAAAGCAACTTACAATAAGTACATTTGTCAGAAGAAAGAGAAACAATATATCGCTGTAGGTACAGTAAGGATGTTCATAGAAACAAGTGCCAAGCACTAACAATTGTTAGGTTAACCCATTCCCCGTATACAACAAAGATAGCTAGGATAAGATGCTACACAATGCTAAGTACTATTTTTAAGTGCAAGGATGTACAACCTAAAATTTTTTACTTTTGTAAGTTTGTTCCTGTGCGTGGATGAGAATGTGGTAAAGGATTATCATTGTCACTGACAATGATTTTCTTCACTGGACAATTAATTGTTCTACTGACAACTCAAATACTTGATGGAGGTTGTAGGCTAATTACATTTTTTTTTGTCATTTACTTTAATCCACATATTGATTAAATTAATGCATTTTTTTGAATTGTTCTACACATTGCTTCAGCTTTCGTCACTGCAGGTGTGGCCCTTGAGTTTAAAGGATGCTGTATACACAAGCTTTCCTGGCCTTGTTTGTGTAGTACCACAATGCTTGTGTGTGTGTGTGTGGGTCTATGTTTATGTATTTATCTTCTATGACGTAGTCTTTGCTGACATTCAACGAGTGGCTGAAGAAAGTGCTGCTGGTGTTCCCTCACTTCTGCCTGGGCCGGGGGCTCATAGACATGGCCATGAACCAGGCGGTCACCGATGTGTATGCCAGATTCGGTACGAGCTTTACATTTTGATTATATGATTCTCCCATGGCTACCTAGCGGTTTTCATTAGTTTTGCAGACACTTTTCTTCGTCATCGTTCAGCTAGCGTAGGCAATTTATTTTAGAAGCATTTTTTGTTGACATTCTCTCTCAGCCTGACAGCAATCGATAAATCAAATGCTCCGACAAACAAAGGAAGAAAATACGGTATCGGTGGCTGTCCCAGGCCTGTAATAAGCCAATCATTTAATTTTGGCAGATGAAATGATTGCCGTCCAATCATTTCATGATTGGATGGCAAACATTTCAGACCTAATGCTAAAGCTAGCGAGCTAGTCATGGGTTTTAGGGGAGGGAGTGGCTACGGAGGGAGGCCTGAAGAGAGAGCTGGGATTTTTTCGGTTGGATACTTTCAAAATCGAGCTTATTCTGGCTGGTATCCCAAATGAATTACCCAAGCTTTAACTTTGAAAGTTTTTGATCCAGGTAAATATTACAAAAACCCATTGCTATTTCAATAATATAAAAATGTGCCCAATTTTAAATATAGTGACAACAGCCTTAGAATGTATTCATTTTGTGCTTTTACCTTTTACAAACGCCTCCCCCCCCCCCACTCGTCCTCATCCAGGGGCTAGGGTACAGAGTATATCTCTCTGGCTCTCTCTGGCTCTCTCTCCGCTCAGTCAGCGGTTAGTTCCGGAGGATCTCGTCTTAACTCTGCCTGTCCTTCCAGGAGAGGAGTACACAAAGGACCCGTTCCGCTGGGACTTTGTGGGGAAGAATGTGACTTTCATGGCTGTGGAGGGCTTTGTCTACTTTCTGCTAAATCTCCTTATCCAGTACCGCTTCTTCCTAGACCACTGGTAAGGCCCTGGCTCCCAGCCCAGTTTCATACCAACGGAGACCTTTCTTATGCCTTGGTTATCAATGGCCTCTATCTATTCATAGATATCTTCATATTGGTGATATTGACAATGTGCCTCGTATTCTGGTGTTGTCATCGGTGTCCTTGATAGTATAATAATCATACGGATCAACGCTTTATAGCAAGGCACAGCCATATTCGTGCTCTCCCTCATTGTGTTCGATGTTCTCTCTCTCCAGGTTGTCCGACCGCCGACGACCTCCCATCCAAGACGAGGATGAGGACGTGGCGGAGGAGAGGAAGAGGATCTACGAGGGAGGGAGCAGGGGGGACATCCTGCACATCAGGGACCTCTGCAAGGTGATCCACGCCGTCTCCACATAAAACAGTATACATATATCATGTAATAATATGTAATACATACATACAAATATAACAAAATACTAGCATGTACCAAAAAGTATAAAGGAATTAATACCAGCATGTACCAAATATGGCATGACATTTGAATGGTTGCTTTCTGAGATACTCCTTTCGGACGGCGCATTGAATGTAATGTAATCTAAAAGCACCAAATATGGATTGGCCTTTGGATGAAGCCCCTTCTCTGTGTGTGAGTAACACAAAAGCAAGCTTAATAGGTCAGTGATGTGAATAAGTAAAGTTCATGATTGAGAGAGCGTGGACCTGAGCAGCTGGATGTGACAATGAGACAAAGAACATGCTTTAGAAGTAATGCCACTAAATTACATCTATGAAGTTATTGCATAGTCATGTTTTATTCATAATGTTTATATACAGTGGTGTACAATATAGTGCTGCTAGGCAATAGTGCAGTGTGAGGACACTAGTGTCCCTTCACTATTCAAACACCTGCCACTAACTCACCTGCCTTATCAGGTTAGTAATAGTCTAATCATTGCAACTAAATACCATTCAGAAAGTCATCCACACCAACTGCCCATATTGCCTACATTAGGAACTGCCCATGCCTTTACAATCTACCGTTTTATTGACAATCACTGGTCAGTTCAGAGAGTACTAAATGTACAATCCATTTCTTCCGTCAATAAACCATTTTCACAGAGGTTTCATCATTGGATAAATACAGGTGTCGCTCATGAAAGTAATTATGGGTCTGCTCCTTTTACGTACCAGCAAACGGATATTAGACTAGTGAAGTTAAGTCTAGTACCCGTGCTTGTACATTAAAGTAGCAGATCCATAATTAGTGTTATGAGCGACAGCTGTTCTTCGATGACACCTCTGTGAAAATGGTCTATTCCTTTAATTCCTTATGACGTGGGCAGGGGGGTGGTATTTAACTGGTCCTTTGGTATGGGTGAAGGAACATGTAGAATTCACATTAGACACCTCAGTTCATTATGAACTTAAGGTCGTCCAAGGCCAACACCTTAAAAGAGACTTGGAACCATTTGTCTATTCTAAACCTACTAAACATACTTAACATACCTTCATAATCAAATCATTTATCATTTCTATACCTTTTTCAGAGCTGCAAAATGTAGAAGATGATTTCCAATAGACTGCTAAAGGTGTTCAGTGTTGTTGTTTGTCATGAGCCTTGCGGTTATGTGTCCGTCTGTCCCCTCCGTGCACAGACGTACGTGGGCAGAAAGAGGGCAGCGGTGGACCGAATATGTGTGGGCGTCCCGCCAGGAGAGGTACACACTGACCCACAGAGACACACATCAACACATCGCGGATATTCTTACTTAATAACTAATGCTGTTATTATTATAAACAAAAATAATATTGATGATAATCATGAGAAAATATGTTTTTAGAATATACTTATTCTGTGCTGTTTTTTAATAAAAATGTGGTTCATGTTTTATTTATTTAAGCACTTAATCACTTCAGCACTTCTTGCATAATATGGATGCACTTTTAGTTGTCTCATCAAAATCATTATCAGTAGCAACAGGAATGAATAATCTCTTCTAGAAACGACTTTACTTTCACAAAATGAGTCTCTGGTGTCTAGGTCCCAAAAAACAACAACAATCTTCTGTCCATTTACGCACATCAACCTTATTTTGCTGTTGTTTTAAATTGAGCAAATAAAGCTTAATATGATTCACATTTTTATTTTTGAAAAACATCTATTATTATTAAAATGACCTAATTATCTAAATGGCACTAATTGAAGCCGACATGTTTACGACCACAGAATCTATGGAGTATTAGCTGTGGAGGGTTAGCCATTGGATAGGGTTAGCTTAGCTTAGCTTATCTTAGTTTATGGATTAGCTATTAGCTACTATGGAGTATAGCTATGGTGATTTCACATCTTCTGTTTCAGTGCTTTGGCCTATTGGGAGTGAATGGCGCAGGCAAGACGACCACGTTCAAAATGCTGACTGGAGACTCAGACGTGAGTGCGGGGGAGGCCACTGTGGTGGGCTACAGGTATGTACAACCCTTCCATCCATGTTGATTGGAGAGTTGTAAAGAGTTGGAAGCAGAAAAGAGCAGAAGAGTTTGAGCAAGATTTTTAAACTAAACATCAAAAAAACATCCCTTCCATCTCTGTTCCCTCGCTCCTTACATTTCTCTAGCATTTGGAAGCGTAGCATTTCACGCACTTGTGGTTGACAGGCAAGATGGAGTCCCTGATCAAATCAGGGAAGAGATGCCCTGATAGGTCAGAAATGAGCTGGGAGCGGTCTCAAATCATCCAGAACAAATATTCTCACAGCGCACTTCACTCAAAAATAGCTGACTGCTATGGCATTTTAAACAAATCATACTAAAATAATAGCTCTTAAATCTTACCTACAGCAACTTTAATGAGTAAAGGCATATTGGTATTTTTAGTGCAAAACAATTGTTATAGGTCATCTATTTTTTATTTTATTTTTTTCTTCATTTGGTTTCGGTTTTACTTTTGCCCAATTTTCCCAATGGTAGGGAATGTACTGAGGTCTATCATGCAACCAAAAAAGTTTGTATTTTATTCTCAACAAGTTTCTAAGACGAGCATACAATTTAACATTGATTTTGGAAACTGCATTTCTAAATTATGGAAGCACCAGTGTGACTCCCTGGTGGAAGAGGTAGGACGTGGGGCTGGAGGAGGGTAATGTCTGGAAAGTGCAATTTGGAAGTGAGGGTTTACTAAGCCTCCTGTAAGGCGGTCCTGAAAGGTTAACACAAACACTGACCTGGTATTATCCATGCTATGTTTAATATTTGTATGCCCCAAACAGACCTACACACACACTCATTCAGGCACACACACGCACCCACACCCGCACACACACACGCGCGCGCACACGCACACACATGCACACACAAATACACACAAGCACACGCAAACAAACACAAGCACACACAGTTTTTAATGGCTGCCTGAAAATAGCATGGTAAATGGGGACATGCCTTGTCTATATGGATTTGTGTGTTATGAATGCATTGTTGTTTTTAGTTATACCTTGATATTTTGTAGCCGGTAGACTTTTTATTTAAAATACTAAACTGAGTGAAATCTGACATCTGGAAATACAATTACCATAATAACTGTGGTTACTGTGTATAAAATGGAATTGCATAAGAAATAAACCACGACGGGGTGTCCCGTTGTCGGAAAATAACAACAATGGGGGTGGTGATGCAGCAAACGCAAAGCCGTGGTTGCTTACCGACAATGATTAAATATGAGGTACTTTAATCTTTAACGTTATTGGTGTTTTATCGACTCAATCAGCTGACATTTAAATAATCTCCTGCGGCGCTTTGAGCGTTTTGTTTCTATAGGAGACACCTGGTCGATAGTTGTATGTGACCGTTGTTTTAATGTTGGCTTTGTACACATTGATTCAGAATCATTAAAAGCCAGAGGTGTCTGGCTTTAAAAAAAATAATGCACACCCTGTTGAAAAATATGCACACTGTTGGCACACTATTGACCAATCAGGATCAAGTATTGAACCAGACTGTTGTATAATGAGAGGTAAACATAACGGTAAAGGTTAAAATGTACGTCAATTTGAATTAAACTACTGAATATAGTGGTGGAGAGAAGCTCTGACAGTACCACAGCAGCATAGGCCTGGGTACACCTACAGGGGACACACACTCACTCACTCACTCACTCACTCACTCACTCACTCACTCACTCATGCTACCTTCCCTCTATTTGTCTAATCGTAACGTGTCCGTCTCCTGTGCGGTGTCCCCCCAGCATCCTGTCAGACATCCTGGACGTGCACCAGAACATGGGGTACTGCCCGCAGTTTGACGCCATCGACGAGCTGCTGACGGGCCGGGAGCACCTCTTCCTCTACGCCCGCCTGCGGGGCGTCCCGGAGTCCGAGATCCCCAGGGTGAGCGCGGTCCGGTGCCTTCACAGGGCGACGAACCCGGGTCCGCAGCCCCGGATGTTCTGTTTATCTGCGACCCGTGTCTGCTGCATAACATGAAACCTGGCTTTGGCGTGTTAAATGTCCCAAAACAACAGTTGTATCAGCCTGGAGGAGCAGCGTCACTGTGGAGGGTTTTGTTATTCATCCTGCTTTTGTTCGGTCTACAGTTAAATCAAGGGTTGGATAAAATGTTGACGGACACAGTGTGTAATTG
>OOFG01011307.1:4291-14828 GCA_900323295.1 Molva molva
GCCTTCCTCTCTCTGCCTGATGTGCATGCTCTTGTCCTCGCCATCTTCTCTCAGCTATCACATGATCAGGTAACTGGGTCGCTCCTTCTGGCCCACACTCGTCCTTCCTTTCATCCTCTCTCTATTTCTCTCTCTTTCTTTATTGTTGTCTTTTTCTTGCCTTGCTGTGCTTTTACATCTCTCGCTCTTCCTGTTTTCTTAGTTCTTGTTATCATGTTTTTTCTCCATCCTGTTGTCAAACTGATCTCTCTTTTTGCTCTTTGATAATTTGCTACCACCTACTCTTTTCTTCTTCTCTATTTATCCATCTCACCCTATGATCTCACCTTGAATCGTCGTAGCACACTTCTGCCACGCCCCCTGCTGCCCCCTAGAGGGCCTTATAAGAGCTACGGTTACATCTTCAGCCCTCTCGGCTGAAAATGGAGGCTTTCGAAAAAGTCCGATGGCACATTTATCATGGTTGTGTCCATTAATAATGCATACAAATATGTGTTATTGTATGGAGACCAAATCAACAGAGGAAGTGGATTTATTAGTGAAAGTGTTTATGGATTTTTGTTAATGGGGCTGTTTGGCAAATAAAACATTTAGCTTCTTCAGCGATTTTGTTTTTAATGCATTTGTGCATGGCAAATTCTTTTTCACTTCCTAACATACTTTCATGATACATGTGCATCAGCAAACAGGAATGACAGTACAATATGCCACACAATTGTAATTAGTGGAATTCAAGTTCAAAATAAATGGCTTTTTTTGGCACCAAAACAAACTTTGATGCATTGTCAAAATAACTTAATCACATTGTTATCAAAACCCCAGAGATCTAGTCCTAAATCCAGACTGCTCTCTCCTGACACCCCTTAAAAACACCACACCATTCCTCAGCTATGTTATTAAAAGTTGAACTGACACGTCCATCTCCCTGTTCATGTCACCCAGTGCGAGCAGAGGCCACCAAGGTGATCTCCACCTGCCCCTCTTGGTGTTCCTGGCTTTCAATGACCTCTGACGCCTGACTTGTGTGACCCCACGCTACTGCAGGTTCAGGATGAGCGGCATGCGCAGCTACAACCCTGAGCAGATCATGTTGAAAGCGGCGGGCAGGAGGTCCAGCCAAGACGTCAACATCATGAAGGAGAAGCTCATCTTCTCTGGTTAGGACTGAGGGGGTTGTTGTGGTCGTGTTTGTGTTTGGTTTACTTTGCTGGTTGGGTTTACTGTCCTACTCAGAAATGGCTTCATATGTGGCAAACAAAAAAACGGTAAGCAAAGCAGCCATTTTTTAGGAGAGTATCGGGTACGCCCAGCTGGCATGTGACTTGTTTCCCAGCATGCATCTCTCCTGAGTGTTTGTAAATGTCCTTCCTCTCCTCCTCCCCCCTCCCCCTCTCCCTACTAAGGTCCGCCCCAGTAGTCAACCTGCCTTCATCCATCCTACCTATGTGATGTCCAACCACCTCCTCTCCATCTCACCAGTCCGGCTGGGACTCTTCTTCCTCCTACACTTCCTTAGTCCAACCCATTCCATTGTCCAGTGTTTCCATCCCCATACGTACTTCACGGTACACAGCATCTCCTTGCCTCCCTCTCCACCTCCTCCTAAATGCCCCTTTCCCCATTACCGGAGACAGCGGCATGTGTGCGTGAGCTTATTGACACCCCTGGGTGTCAACCCAGCTTCTTATTCAGGGGGAAGGGGTGAAAAGGTGAGTGTGATGGGTCACATTTGTAATGTAATGCTTTGTGTTGGTGTTTTTAGTGACATTTTTAATAAATCTCTTTATTGCCCATCCTCAAAAAGGAGTGTTGGACAACAGCTGTTGGCTCGCTGTGTATTCTCAAGGAAGACCTCTAGCCTTTTATGCCAATGTGTTTCATCAATCATTTATTCTTCTATTGCTTCATGTTCATTGTTGTGAATCAACTTTCTGGATGTGACACAATATGGCCATATATTTGTGTTTTATTTATAATCACCATGAAACTGATTCGTTTTATTTAATCGTATATTATACAGTGCAAATGTCAAACCATGTAACTTACAGTATTTATTTGTATCCTTGTCGTTTGGCGCCCCCTAGAGGTCAGCAACGGCATGGGCACCACTGAGGAACTGTACATGGAGAACAGTTACGACTACTACACCAACCAAGGCATCACACAGTGATTCCCATTGGCTCACCCTACATCCACTACAAGGAAACTCCTGCCTGTATGAAAGTGAATATTAGAGATGGGGGTGGGGGGGCGGTACACAAACACAAAGTGACAATGTAAGATACATTTTTTTCCTTTCCTGAAGTCATTTGAATAGTTTGAAGTCTGGTCTCTTCTCTTGTGCTACTAATTGACGGGTAGACTACAGCATTTTCTGGGGATGATTTGGAAACTGCCCATTTGTTGCGCATACATTGTGTATATAAGATTTGTTCATGCTCGTCTGAACTATATATTGTATTGTGGGACTGTAAAGCACTTTTTAGTATTGAAAATATTTAGCCAAATCTTTGGCTTCCTTTGCTGGGTCGAGATATTTCAGGCGCGCCATACGTTACCAATGCCTGCTTTCCTAAATATGGTTTTCTTTAGCTCTCTTTTAATGATTGAAAGCGTGTTTTGGGAAAGCTGTCACTTTATTTAACACACTGTAGTTGACATTTTAAGTTTTATCTGGTGATGATGGTTTTGGTAGAGTTGTATACGAGGTGTCGACAAAGCATGAGACGACACAAGGAAATGATGTTGCCTGATGCTGACACACTACTCTGCTGTGTTATTAACACGACTAAACTTTAATATTTATATTGTTTTTTTTTAAAGGACAAAAATATCGACTTGCTGTTTACATGGTTCCTACCTGCTCGACCAAGTGAAATGTTTTTTCCCTGAGAGCTGAGTATTTAAATGATGCCTCTGTTATCCATGCATGGATCAGCGATGACCTCACCACAAGACTTGTGTGAGCTGTGCTCCCTAAACACACACTAAACGAAGTGATGGAACAGTCTGAAGTTGAATCTTTATGGCGTCTTTTTCAGGCTCATGTGAATGTGTTTAGATTTATTTCTTTTTTTTAAGATGTGTAGGCCTACAATGTATTGGTTGACTGACTGGGTGTTTGCAGTGTTGGTATGAGTGTGTCGCTGTATATGTAGAAGGTAAATTATGCTCTGGCTAAGAGCAGCATTCTAACAATGTGACCATGATGTATAATACACATAGGAGCAATAGTCATGGCCCTGTGGAAGTCAAGATGTCCGTACTTTGCTGGAAAGACTTGTTGAGGGTTGCAGTTAAACCTAGTTTGCTGATGATGGCGTGAAACAAAATGTGAGTGCTTTTGGGCAAATGAAGTGGGGTGTTTTTATGTGAAAAGAAATCTGTAAGCTGTTGAAGGGATATTGCGTAACAACCGGCTGTCCAGGCTCAATAAAGGGATTGCCTTGTGTTCTTTACTTTCTTTGGGTAGCCTATTACTGTGCCTCAAAGGTTAACATTAAAAGCTCATTTGAAACATGAGTTTCTGAGAATTTTGTTCCTTTTGTGTAGTTCACGTCAAATGGGAAGATTAAACCAGAACTATGTAATCTCATCGCAGGCTAATTTGAAAAATAAGACCTTTCCAGATTCTCCATTGCGTAGAACAGCCATTGGGTGGATTTTTATTATTATATATTATTTATTACATAATTTAATCGGAACGATTTTGCTGGAAGAATTATGGAAGAATGTCGAAGTGTGCATAATTGCAAAAATGTCTTCTTTCAAAACGGTTTAATCTTTACATTTGATGTGCATTATATCATTATATAAACGCACGCCACTCCCAATGACAGTTTATAACCGACGTGTATTTATGATTATAACTAACATTAGTTTATGATTGTTATTGTCTCAACCCACAGTCCACTTAACACCCAAAGGGTTCAGTTATGAGAAGGAATTTCTAATACTTACGGAGTACCTTCAAAGCAGAGGTTATCAAACTTTTTCATATCAAGGACCCCCATTTGATCTGATTTTATATCAGAACTATTGATATATAAATATCTACTGTAGGTGAGAACAGAGGAGAGAGTGAAACCTATTAACACAATAGTTATTATACATGCTCTCATTGGGTTAACTCCTAGTCAAGAATATATTCGTGAAATAAAACCATTTTGGTGGGGACCCCACTTTGATAACCTCTGCTCTAAAGGAGACCAAACCAACCCCACCACTAGATTGGCCTGCCTCAGATGAACGACTTTCAGGGTAAAACACATGCTACTGAGTCATGCCCCTTCCCCTTGTTGGGTAAAGGCACCCCGCTAATTTGACTGGCTGACAATTCAAATTCCGAGCTAGTTTGCCAATGTAATAGCATAAAATAAGAATACCGTATTGTTTTTTAGCTAGGGGTCGTGGTCGTTCTGACAGAAAAGTGAAGTATGCCTGGCTGATGGGGTTACCGGTACCGGATGATGAAGTGTTGATGACACACCTGCTTCTGCCGGTTGAAGCTATAATGGACGGCTGCCAACAGGGAGCTGCCGGCTCCTTCGCTCCCGCCCCGCGATGAGAACAACCTGATCACGTTTTTGAAAGACGGCGTCAAGGGCTTTGGTTCTCCTTTAAAATCCACCTCCACACCATCAAAAAGCTTCCAGTCACTTACATTGCGCAGGCTATTGAATAGTGATTATGAAAGAGGAAAGCTAGTTTGCGGAAGCATATGAGTCAGACTGTACAGAGACATAGAGTCATATTAAGACAGCACAAGAGCTGCTACAGGACAATGGGAAGTATGTGAAATACTTTCTGTTAAAGGGCTGTTCTACTTGCATACAACAATTTGTATTTTATGAAAAACAATGGAAATGAACACATAACATTGGAAAAGTTGATCTTGAAAGTTGTCAGCCTGGTCAATGCAAGCGAATAGAGGGTTGAAATTTGGGTGAAATATTGCTTTTGCTGGAATTAAACAAATTTCTCTCATAATTAGACTAACAATTCTGAGTTGGTTTGAATTGAAAATGTGGCTTGTGTCAATCTGTCTAAGATTAATTATTAAGTATTAATTCATAATTCTACCGTTGGAATTTGTGTAGGCCTACTGCATCAACTTGAGTTTTGGCAACCCTTAGAACAAAGCCCTGTATAATAAATCGAAAATCACCAAAAGAGGATGTTTAAAATAACAACTTTAATGGACTAAAAGCAATACGTGTTGCCCTTTTAAGTATCAGTTGTAAATTTCACTTTGCGATAGGAATTAAAAATGGCATTATAAAAATAGTTACATTTATACTCTCTACAGTAAGAATAAACACAAATCTCCCTATTTCCATAGGCATCCGATTAATCGAGCAGCGAGGCAGCGTAAAGCCTAATGTTAATCTTAGGTCACTAAAATAAGTTTTGGAGTGAGATTTGAATGAAATTTTAAAAGCAGGCATATACAGTATATTGTTTCCTTGGGAAACATACAGACCGTGGATAGGACTATATGTCAACACATTCCTTGGTATTGTACATATTGAAATGTACAATATCCATGCAAGGCAATAGTGGGCAAAAAATTCCACCTTAAACTAAACCATTATTATTGAACATAATCAAAGTACAAACATGTATACCAACACAATGTCATGGCAGTAACACATTCCCACAAACGTTTTGTAGGCAAAAAGAAAACTGCATGTAGCCCATTCGGCTATTGGTAATGGAGAGATAATATAATAAGCTGGAACATGGCAGAAGTTCATTCAAAGAGGCATACGGAGGCTCGGCCTTTCACATTGTTAGAAGTGAGCTCTTTGGGAGAAAATAAATATAAATATACTAAATATTATAATCTCACTGGAGGAGCTCCAACATCATATCCGGACATGATGAGTCAAGTCAAATCTGAGCAGTTTCCCAGCAGCTGATTGGTCATATTTATCTATCTATACAGACAACTCATTCTGCAAAAACCTTCAAAGGATTATTGCCTTACATACATTGGAATGTCAAGCTGCTGAATGCGCCATGTGTAGAATATATTAAATAGGCTCCTATAAGTTACTTAATGTGTTGTTGATGAAGTCTTGAGAAGCCATTGTCTTTGCAGTAGTCCTAGCAATTCCACTATCCTCTTCTGTCCCAATAACTTGCTGTCAGTGTTTATCAAGGACAGCACGGAGCATACAGCTACACGTCAGCCTTGTGTCTTCATTAACAGGCCATATGAAGAAGCGCTAGCCCGTAGCACATCATTCCTACAGTAAACACTATAGTAGCGCTCGGAAAAGGCACGCACATTGTGTCAACATTTGTTCGAAAAGTAAGGGAGGGCGAGCCATTTACAGCATACATAAAACGCTCACAGGCCCATTTCAAATGTGCAAATAAATAAATAAATATTTAAAGTACTGGATGTACTGGCTGATTTACAGTCTATAATAGTATCCATCTATCTATATGTAAATGGTTGGTCCCTGAATGGCACACGATGAGAAATGCCACGCAAAAAATCCTAATAAATAAACATCAACCTTCAAGCTAAATGTAAAGATGGCATCTCATTGCATTGACGAGAAACGTGTACAACAAAGCAATCTGTCACCAGAAAACATCCAAAATGAACACCTATTACAATCAGAAGCATGAACCAGTGACATTTGTAACAAATTGCGTTGATGCATGTTAAAAAATAATTAACTTAGTTCTTGGCTAAATGACATAGATATCTCCATAAGGGACTGGTTCTTCATGCCCTTACAAATGATTCTGGTGACCCAACAGCATTCATTCACCAGCACACCTTCACCAGAGATTAAACTTGCCCAAGTGCAGAAGCATTGCACTTCAAAGTATCCAACCGTATTCCTCGGGTACTCTCATTGTCATGGTTTTCAGTCGGGAGTGGTGGGGTTCCATCTGTGGCTAGTTGAAGTTGACCTTGCGCAGGTGTCTGTTTGGGATTTCTATGGCGCTGACTTGCAGGGGCCAGGAACCCCCCATGATGCCCGCCTGGATGGCCACCCCCGTAACCACGGCCAGGTCGGGGTCCACCGACGTGTTGGGCTCCTTGCCGAAGAACTGTCCTATCAGTTGCCTGATGCGCGGTATCCTGGTGGAGCCGCCCACCAGCACGATCTCATCCACCTCCTCTTCCTTCAGGCGACCCTCCACTAGCACCGTCTTGATGGGGTCCAGGATCTTCTGGAAGAGGTCCGCGTTGAGCTCCTCAAACGCCTCGCGGGTGATCGTCATTTGGAAGAGGACGGGCGGCTTCCGGGCTCCGGGGGCCTCCGCCGCCCGGAGGTGCAGGGGCACCCGGAAGCTGACGCTGGGCTGGAGGGTGAGGTTGAGCTTGGCCTCTTCGGCGTGCTGACGCAGGCGGTGGACGTCTTCTTTGAGAGTGACCGCGATGCCGAACGTCTGCAGGACTTGATCCATCATGTGCTGCAGCAACCGCTGGCTGAAGTCTTGGCCGCCCAGCTTGTTGTTCCCTAGGGACGAAACAAATGGGTTTTAATATAGGCCTACTAGTGCACTAAAGATATACACGGTTACAAAATAAAAAGAAACAGGACTTAAGAGTCAGTAGACCAAAGCTTTTCAAAAAGTGAAAACTCTTTTACTAATTTACTTATTTAGGAGACGTTTCAGACAATAAGGGTCCGACCTTTGATGAAGCCGCTCAAAATAAAAGCTTTGTAACTTTCATATACAAACCAATTGGTTAACCTGTACCGCTCTGAGATGTGGGATGCAGAGGTGTGACAGGCCTACCTGCCATGGCCCTGGTGATGAACATGCCTCCCTGTTTGTTGAGCAGGGACACGTCCAGCGTGCCTCCTCCCAGGTCCACCACCAGCACGTTGAACACCTCCACCTTGTGGAGGCCATATGCCATAGCAGCTGCCGTGGGCTCGTTGATTACCCGCAGGATTTCCAAACCTGGAGGCAAGCAGTCACATTACAAACGTTAGCCAAGCTAGTAGCAACATTGTGCATGGACGGTGAGTGCATTTGGTAAAAATGCAAACCATGCACCACCACCAAACAAGATAAAAGTGAGTTTGATGAAATCTACTGTGACTTTTTAAATCACACATTTAATTAAAGGTAAAGGTTAAAAGGATTCGCCAAGGTATCTGTATATTGGGGTTTGCCTATCCAGATACAGAATTTCAAATTCCTGTTTATATTAACAGCTGCTTCTGGCTGGATGACCTGTCAGCGGCAGTGGTGTATTCCTCTAAAAGGAACAGAAACTAGGCTACTGCAACGCTGCAAGTCAATCGGAGCAGCTAAAAGAAAGCAAATGCTAACCCAGCAAACTCCCCTTCTGGATGCACAATGATGAATTTGGAAATAAACAAATTGTTGGAATCTGGGTAAGACAGGCATCCTTTTTATTTACAGATATCTCTGCGTATCCTTTTTAGAAAAGGGAAGGCTAAGTGAAGGCAACTTTCTTATTTGTTGGTAGTGGCAAGCTGATTCCCTCTGGTAGACTTATAGTAAGAATTTGCTCAATTAAAAACCTGGAAGTTATTTTCTAAGCTCCCTGATTACCAATTAGAATGTTGAGAATCAAGAAGTTGAATAGAAGAAAAAAAAGGCAGAATTATATTTCAGTGTTTATTTAGCAATATACCATATACCGTTGGCATATCGCTGAATAAACACAAAAGACAGTCATGTTTCAAATCACACGTCATTGCTGTGAAACAGTACAACAATCCAGGAAACTACTTTAAAATAGAAGACTACTGACCAGCAAGATTAGCAGCCCTGATAGTGTAGTTTCGCTGTCTTTCGTCAAACTCAGCGGGCACAGAGATAACGGCCTTCTGTATTGGCACCCCCAGGTGTTTCTCAGCCATCTGCTTCATCTTTAACAATAGTCTGGAGCCAATGAACTCTGGGCTGACTGAAAACGTGTGATTGGTGGTGACTAGGAACTCTGCACTGCCGTTGTTGTTTATCACCTAGCGGACAGTAAAGAAAGTTGGCACTTGTTGATATTAAAGTGTATAAGTGTTTAAGATGCAACATGTCTAGTACTGCTATTAAAATAAAGTTAAATACATTTGTTCGGATTAAAGATTAAACTCCAAATACATTGTCACTAAAATACATGAACAACAACATATCTCACCTGGAATGGGTAGCGAGCACTCTCCTGTTCTAAAAGGTTTGGGTCAAAGATCTTGCCTATGAATCGTTTCGCATCATAGATGGTGTTCTGAGGGTTGCTGTCAGCCAGGTCCTGGGCCTCATGCCCCGCCAGGACCTCGGTGAGGGTGAACGACACGGCACTGGGGAGGCTTTTCCTTCCTTCCTCATCGGCGATCACCTCGACGTCTCCAACCCCGGGGTTGAACACCCCCACCGAGCAGTACGTGGTCCCCAGATCCAGCCCGATCACTCTGGGTTTAGGAGGAGGCAGGTACTGCTGGCCCAGGTAGCCAGCCAGGAACAAGGCCAGGATGACAGAACCTGGCGTCAGCATGGGGCCGGAAGAGACATGTTGTGATGACACCAATAAATGAACCTCTTAGCCGAGGTTTATACAACCTCAACAATAATTAATACTACTAGGTAGTTGTAATATGAAGCCAATAACACGTAATTACCCTCCTGACCAATAGACGCAACAGCTAGTTAGCTAAAACACTACAGTAACGTTACGCTAGCTAGCATTTATTACGCAAAGTAATGTCAGATAACTTACCGATCATGGACATTTCTCCAGACATTTTTGTGTGGTCTGTGGTGAAACCGATATAATCTATTTATAATACTGTGAAGGATGCCCCGTTTTCTAGAGACTGTGCCTGGCCGTAGCGTTTCAAGCATATGGAACAACTAACTACACGTCATCTTTGTGTTGTAGTTCCTGGGTCCCATGAGTCTGGGTATTGTAGTTATTTTAAGGGATTCATCTTTTTAGACTCACAGTTGAGCGTAGCGACACCTGGCTGTGTATCTAACAATTACACACGTGTGAACTGATATTTCATTGACTATCTAAACAAGCAATATGTGTAAGAAATTAACACTTTTTATTGACAACAGCGTTATGTATTCATGTTTTCATTTACAAGAAACATTGAAACACATGATAATATCTAAACATAGAAGTGTGTCTAATATAGAACATAAGGCTGGTTATGTTATGATTCTGAACGGACTGAGAACAGGTTAGTAGCCAGTTCCTCATTCCTCCTGCTGTCCCCTCCGTTCTAGAAGCAGGGTTTATTCTGATATGAAACAGAAAACAAACGACTCAACCAGCTGTATTTTCTTATTCATTATTTTATTTAATTAAGTAATAAAACAGCGAGGAGAGTGATGAATCTTACAACACAGGGCTTGTGGGTAATGTAGTAAAGAGAGAGAGAGAGAGAGAGAGAGAGAGAGAGAGAGAGAGAGAGAGATTAAATCATAAAGATGATGTTCAACCCAAGAAGATTATGTGAATGTGATGCATTCATTAGCAAAGTGCTTGGAGTGGCCACAGTTGTTATGAACAACCCCAAAAAAACAC
>OOFG01011521.1:4583-16728 GCA_900323295.1 Molva molva
ACACACACACACACACACACACACACACACACAAATTCACAAACACACACACACACGCAGACAGGAAGAAAAAAATGAGGTGGAGAAAGAGAGAGAGGGGGGGGGTTGAAAGGTTGGAACATTGAGGGGAAAATGTTGGGAGCATTCTTAAGAGAGTTTATGGCTGTGACGCTGCATTTTCTCTCTCCCTCTCTCTCTCTCTCTCTCTCTCTCTCTCTCTCTCTCTCTATCTCTCCCTTCCTCCCTCTCTCTCTCACTTCATTGGGTTTGAGAGTACATGGCGTCCAAAACAACAGAGTGCGTTGGGTGGCGCGACTGGCGTCGGCTGTGACCTCATCGCAGATGAATTTGGAGAGACAGTTGAGCCTGTGACCCCGGGCTGTCTCCCTATAAAACTAACTACAAACAGAAGACACAGGGTGGGGTAAAATAGCCAGCCAGGACGGCATGTCTCGATGTCTGAGAGAGAAAGGTGAGAGAGAGAGAGAGTAAGAAAGAGAGAAAGAGAGAGAGAGAGAGTGGTGGAAAGGGAATTGGAGAAAGAACAATTAATGTAAGTAGTGGTGGTCTGAAATTCGAAAAAAAACACGAAACCCACAGACACCATGGAGAGGAAACAGCAATGGATCGCATTGGGACTCCTCAAAGGCCCCTCTCACTCTCTCCCTCCCTTCTGAACACTACACTGCTTCTCAGAGAGAGAGACACCTCGCAAGGATGAGGTTAAGGAACTCTTCCTCACCGTGACAGGCCAGGACGACAACAGCAGAACAAAAGAAAGTGAACTGAAATAAAAAGAGGAAAAAAACGAAAGAGGAACGGGATAAGACAAGAAAAGAGAAATACATCATGCATCATCTCAAAGCGTCTACAGAGAAAGAAGAAGTGAACGAGTTCAAGGGAGGGTCAGCTTGACTGAAAAAGTAGGGCGAGGAGTTCATTGTAAAGAGGGAAAGTTTGAATGAATGTTTGTGTATATGTGTGCTTTTGCTGAACCAAAGCCTTTTTTTTTTCAACAGCATACCCAACCAGCCCAGTAGTAACTTATTTATTAGTTAAACACTGTCCTGTCTATCTTTAACTCTCTTTTCCCGCTAACACACACGCACACACAGAAAAATGCTAAATGATGTAAGCTCCCCAGGCTCTATGTTCATGGGCCTTTTTTCAACTGGGAATTCGGGAGAAATGTTCACCATACTTGTAAAGTGACCCATAAATGAGAACATCTGTCTGCCTCTTCATGTGCACTGGCACACACACACACACACACAAACTGACACACATGTCTGCATGCACACACAAATAGAAGGCAACATGAGATGTTAAGCTGTGGTCCCATTCACTCACTAGGTGTTGAGCGGCTACGTGTCTCGCTATAAGTCATGCTGGCATTTTTATTCCCGACCCCCACCCCCACCCCCACTGGCACAGATGGACTGTGCATCAGATGAGGCCAAATTGCATATTAATATAGGCAGATGAGGCAGCCAAGGCAGTGAATTTACTACAGGCAGATGAGATACACTCCTCAAGGGTTCCTGAGCTGATTGGGTTCCTTGTTTACTTCTCCTGTCATGTCTGCCCTGTCTGCTCTGGTCCTTGTATGAAATCATACAGCGACACAGGAAACTCTATCCACTGTGCTCGATCAGCCACATCCTAAGGAAACACATGGCTGCTATCTTACCGAATGTAACATGGAGCTCTGTTGTTGCCATGTTGGCTGTTGACATGGCAACCGCTTCAAGTAACTCCATGTTCTTTTCCTAGAGTTTTCATGCTCCCAATAAGGTGCTTTGCTTTACAGTGATATGCGTTGACTAACTCTAAATTAGCTTTGTTTTACTGTCACTAGCACACTGGCACTGGCCGACGAGAGGGATCATGCCATCTGGCAGGGGCACCGTGTTCTGTATCATTACAGACTGAAATGAACCCCCGAACGGAAACTACAGAACCACCGCTGAACAACTGTACATTATGAAGTTATCGACATCTTTAATAAATCCTATCAAAAGTAATTATTGTAAAAATAAGTGTCTGAATGAAAAAATATATAAGTATTACATTTCACAACTCTAATGTGTTTCTCAGGCCTTTCTAGAAAATGTATTCACGTATGTGAGATTGTAGTACTCCCTGTAGTCAGATATACTTTGACTCCATATCCATATCAAGAGCAGGTACAAAATGTCCAAAGGATTGATGGAAGCCTTTCATGTTGAAGCCATTGGAAAGATCCTTCCCCATCAGGATATCTCTGAATCTGTTATCTCAATCAGTCCAACAGGCATACGGACAATTTCTTTGATAAGGGACCCAACACACTTTTTCCCTCGTTTTCGCTTTGTCCTCCTGTGCTCTGTGAAATCCAAAGGAAAAAAAAACAACACACATCCGAGTCTTTGCTGTATATCACCACCCTTTGGCAGAAAGCCCAGCAGGCAGTTTTATGTCATGAACTAACTTGACATGTGTAGGTGTAAAAAAGTATTCTGTTGATTGTTAAATGTGTTTCATTGTATTACTTACCATCCATCAAACAGTGAAACAAAGTGGCCACAAACCGACGGTCGACAGGATGTGCAGATGCATCAGGGGTGTATATCTAAGATTAAACTGCTTCCTATTTAGGTAGCTCAGTGTAACTGAACACATATATGTATTTCTACAGTTGCCAGTTCGTTGATTTGAAACATTTAAAGTCACTTTTCTACAATGTACAATTGCTGGCAAATTGTGTTTGCCAATTAAGCACTTACAGTTCTCCACATCCAGCAACATAATTGGTCGAAAACAAATATGATGCAAATTAAAGTGTCCCATTAACCCAGATTTGATCTCGTCTGCCATCAGACTTTAGATATGAATCTGAAGTCTGATTTGTGAGACTGAGGAATCACTAATCACTACTGTTCAAAACAGATTAAAAACAAGCACAAGCACTGAAAAGGCTTGTCAAACTCCTGGCTTTACTCCAACGTACTAACTAACATTGTTTGCTTCACATTCAACATTTCGATTTCCCACACATACACACACACACACACACACACATACTACACACACTCGCGCGCACATGCAGAAACACACCCTGACACACAAAAGCACACCCACACACATACATACACACCTTGATGTTTGAGAACCACAGGTCATTCTCGTGCAGCGTGGCCACGTAGATGCAGCACAGAAGGCCTAGTCCCACGGACACAGACCAGCCAATAGAAGTCCACACTATGGCCCCCCATGACCAATCACCTGCAAGGACACAAGTTTTTAGGTCATATATATCATAACAGCTATCGTTTATATCATAACAGCTATTGTATATATCATAACAGCTATCATATATATCACAACAGCTATTGCATATATAATAACAGCTATATTGTATATATCATAACAGCTATCATATATATCGTAACAGCTATCGTATATATCATAACAGTGATTGTATATATAACAGCTATTGTATATCATAACAGCTTTATTGTATATATCATAACAGCTATCGCATAACAGCTTTATTGTATATATCATAACAGCTATTATATATATCATTACAGCTATCATATATATCATAACAGTTATCATGTATATCATAACAGCTATTGTATATGTTGTAACATCTATCGTATATATCATAACAGCAATTGTATATATCATAACAGATTTATTGTATATATCATAACAGCTATCATATATCATAACAACTATTGTATTTTTCATAACAGCTATATTTTATATACCATAACAGCTATATTGTATATATTATAACAGCTATCCTAAATATCATTAAAGCCGTATTTTATATATCATAACATATCATTTATATAATAGCAGCTACCATATGTTATAATTTATATACTATATTTTATTCTAGTTTTTTTTGCAAAAATCACAGTAACAATTCAGAGAAATATACTGACTGTTTTCCTGGGAACCAAAAAAGGTGAATGCTTTACAACAGGCTTAATGAATTTAAAAATCGCTTCAAAGTACGTTGATGCGTACTTTCAATGTTGCCTTAAACAAATGCTGTCAAAACACTACACCACCCATAGCTAGCTAGAAAAACAGACAATATAATGAAGGTGAGAAGTTACTTGTGGAAAACCAACAATTACATCCTTGGATTACACAGTATGCTGATTTGCACTGGACTTAAAGTATGATGGGTACTTTTTTTTCACAGTGCTTTGAGTCAAGGTATAAACTTCTGCTCACAGCAAGACTGCAGGTGGACACTTTTATGCAACTGGGTGCTTCTTTCACTCACACATAGCGCAACATCTCCAGCACCTTCTAGAATCCAAGTCCAGAGATATACATGCCGTTCTGCTACTATTACATTTATATTATAATATTATACTATAGGTTTTTTAAAAGAGATGTTTACTTACAAGGGAGTTCATCTTAATTGTTGATACTGATGTGTAACGTATTTTCTACAGTAAAATCATACTGGTATTGTTTTTTTGTTTGGTTACAAAACTTACAAAAAATATCTAATACAAGTGAGCCTATAAAATACAATTTGTTACAAATAAAGTACTGATCTGGTCTATTAAATCTACTATAGCAATATAATATATAATAAACTAGCCAAGCAGTGTAAACACAGCAGGGTTTAAGGTCACGGCCACTGCTTAGGCATGGTGGAGAAAGATGGCTCACTCACCATGCAGTCTGCTATCTGTGTGATGGTCTGGACAACAGTTGGTCTTCAGCGGCTTTTGGAAGTCCGTTGCTAGCGGGGGCTCCTTTCCCCTGCTGCCCTTCCTCTGACGCAGGGCCGTCATGTTCACTGCACAGAGTTTGTAAAAAAATGGTGATACACTCATACAGCAGAGTCATTAACAGAGTGAAATAGACTTCTGTTTACACACCAACACGTTAACAGGCACATACAACAAAAATGGATACTTCAATGTGGTTAATGTTATTGTGGTTGCTGTTTTCTCCCAAACACACGCATGCTAGGTGGACAGGCTGGTTGGATGGAGACCATATTTAATTTAGTGTTTAAGGTTCAACTCTCAATATCGTAGTAGTCGCCTAATGAACGCACACATACTACACACAAACTAGGTCCCCCACTGCTACATTTCACCCGTGCGAACACACATTCACCATCTGCAGAAGATATCACCATTCATCAGGAACAACTGCTGTCCTCTCTTGAACACTAGGCAGGCATCCAGCTGATACAGACAGAGAAACGAGGAGGGAAATGATGGTGATTATGATGATGATGATGGTGGAACATACTGACGCGGGGTAGACAAAACACTGATCTAGTCTGTATTACAATTACAACCACACAAGTGTCTGGTTTCATTCAACATCTTCCATTTCATTCATTTTTTCTGTTTAAGACAAAGGGCCTGCACTGCATCGGCTTTTCCTAGTTGCGTCGCTGCTAGACTGACGTGAGATCTCAGATCCCATCACTCGGCCGATCTCGGCAGCCTGCGCGGAGCCGATCGGTTTAACGGACTCGCTTTTAATTTCAAACATCATTCTGCGTATTTGCAACAAAACACGGCTCTGCAGACACACTCTCTAACTTACATTTAAGCCTCACGCCGCCTCTACAGCGTGTTGTGGGATGAATGATCCAATGGTCTCCCCTCTCCTCTTTCCTCTCAGATATACTCCACGCATGCGCAGTTGAGCAGAGTAGGTGGTCGACCATCCGCAGGCAAAGCAAACTCTCTTCTGTTGTTTTAACAGGGCGCCGTGCAGAAATGTGCAAGTGCAAAACGGAATAGGCTTTATTATTGCTCGATTTCAGTGTTGATGAAAACCTCCAGGAATGCAATAGCGGCGTGCTACTTACGGTCCGTGTTTCAACACCACGGGAGACAGAGGGTCATAAAGGGGATCGCCACAGAAACGGACAACACGGTGAATGTATACCTAAAATGTGGGTTATGATTAAAGCTGTCGGATTTCAGTGGGTTTCTGGAGGAAAACGTGTGGGTTGTAGTTTCAGATCGGATTTGACTATTCAATGAAATTACAATAACAGCCCATTTGGTTTAGAACATGGAGCGCTGAGTAAAAAAATATATATATCCGATCAAGTATTCTACTCAACTTTATATAAAAAACTACAAGCTACTTGATTATCATCATGATCTCATGTTTTGTGAAAAGGCCGGTTTTTTTGTGGAGAGCTAAACAAGATTGAGGATCCAGTAGGCCTTTGACAAAAATTATCTACATTTATGTAGGTCTAAATAGGCTTTTTAATACAACAATTACAGCCATTTGTTTTTTGTTTTTAAAAAGTCTTTATCGCTTACATTTTTTTGCAGTCTGATACAGAAGGCTACGAGACTTAAACAACATTTAAGTTAGTCATTCATTTACAGAGGTTATAGGCCTACGACATTCCGGACAAGATAACTGGAGTGAGATAAAAAGCAGTGGTTTGTTTTGGAATGTTAACATGAAGTTCCCCACAAGAGTGCGTTTTTGAAGTATTTAAATACTTTACTAAGAAATAATATGGGGACGGTAAATATTCCCCGTCAGGTTTCTGTTTACCATTCCTTAAATCCATTCCTTTCCATGAATGTCTTAGCTCTTAAATGTTCAGTGACTAAATGTGATATCCCACGCTCAAATTGTTATTCAATTCTGTTCATAGTAGAACACACTTTAAAGAGAATGGCCTTAACACACACACACACGCACACATACATACACAAAAACTACAGTAAACATCCAGTATCGTATGAAGTATCAATATAATAAACCAATTTCAAAGTGGTTATCCTATAGTTAATCTTTAGTTGTGTTGTTTCATTATCTATTGAAATTGTAGACAAAAAATAAAATACTAAATGAGAACTTGATTCTATCTAAAAGCAAACACAGATGGTGAATATTCTATAGCATTTTTCATTAGAGCCAATTATCTGGGAACAAAAAAACTGTTTGTGTAAAACTGTTTGCGTACAAAGGAAAGTAAATCCAGTGAGGCTATAGCACCACACTATCCTTCACGCACAGGTTCACACTTAACACACACACACACACACACACACACACACACACACACACACACACACACACACACACACTCTCTTGTAAGCTCTCACAGACATGAGTGCATTCTCTTTGATCTGGCTGTAGGCCTATAACTCATTAATGAAGCTCAAGTGTGGCCATTTATCAATATATTCAGAAGGACCTCTCAATTATACAACCCGTTGTGTTAGTTGTTCTGCTGAAACATGGGATTTTTTTATAATACAATTTCTGGATGGAATAAATAACGAAAGGAATTAAATAAGTCATGGGTGTACATGGATCTGCACCGTGCTAGCTTGGGCCCCCTGGGGTTTGGAACAGTGTAGAACAGGGCACTCGGGGCGTCGGGCTGAGAGAAGTCTGTGCAGAAGAGACGACATGAAAGGCCTGAGGATCATCAAAGACATTGAAGAAAATAAATTGGCAGGACTCTTGTTTGAAAGAGGGTTATCAGGGCAGGAACATTTGAATGTTTAATGATGGTCATCCCTGTTTTTTCTCTTTGCTTTCGTTGGAGCCCCCTACAGTGGCCCTTAGGTGCAAATCACAACGACAAATAGGAAAACACAACAAATCAAAAAACACAACTGTATTTAAGAAATCAATATGAAAAATAGGCAATGACCCACAAATCAGAAAACACAACCACAAATCGTCAAAAACAACAACAAATCACAATTGACAACGGCAAAATGGAAACCACAACCACCAATAAGAAAACACAACCAGAAATCGGAAAACACAACGACATTAACTCGTACCGGAAACAACGCAACATCAGCAGAGCGGGTGTGCAGGAGGTTGAGTCTTGCACAGCTGACCGGTAGGCCATGAGCACCAGAGGCAGGTGAGTGTCCCATTCCCTCTGGTGCTTAGCCGAGACCCTGGCCAGCTGTTGCTCTATACAGCGATGAAATCGCTCCACCAAGCCGTCTTTATGGGGGTTCAGAGGAATAGTGCGGTTCTTCTGCATGTCCAGCCTGCTTCACAAAGTTGCAAAAACACAGGATTCAAAAGGTCTCCCCTGGTCGCTGTGGATAGACTCCACTCCCCCAAAACGGCTAATCATCCCCCCCACTAAAGTGTTCGCTATGGTCTCTGCCCCTGGCCCTCCTGGCAGAGTGTACGCATCCGGCCACGCAGGAGTGCCACTGTGCTACCTGCCCTTCTGGCTCCTTGCAAGACTGCAACTGTGACAGCCAGCAGCTCAAGTCGGGTGACGCAGTAGTAGCGTTCGATCTTGTTAAATGTCCTGCTGTAACATGCTACCACCCTGCTTCCGGCCCCTCCTGCGCCAAAACTGTGCCGATGCCAAAGTTACTAGTGTAACTGTCTAGGATGAAGGGCAGGGTAGGGTCAGGAGGCGAAGGCACTGGGGCTTTGGTGATAACTCCCTGGAGGGCCTGGAAGGCAGACTTGCATCTCCTGGTGAAGCTTGGCTGGGCATTTGATGGGGCCTGTGCTCGTGAAAGGTGGTGCCGGGGGGTCGGCATGAGAAGGCAGGGGCAGCAACATTGACATGAGGTAATGGGAGGGAGAGGGAAGGGTTTAGGAAGGTCCGGTGGGAGGACTGGGTCGATGGACGGTGATCAGGAAGACAGGGTGGTTGGAAGTGATTGCTCCACCTGAACAGTTGTCGGTGGGGGCTGGATATAGGTGGTGTTTGGCGGGGCCATATAGACTGTGGCCCCTCTCTGGAAGCCAATAGCCCCCCTCTCCAGGTCCAGCTGGTAGCCTGTCCACCACAGGAAGTCCAACCCCAGGATACAGGGGTCCTGCACAGCCACTACCCACAATGGATGGAGGACAATCTTACCCCCCACGCAGATGGACAACAACCCCTTTCCTTTCATGGTTGCACTCTCCCCTGTGACCGTGCGGAACAATTCTGTTCAGCTTGGTAAAATGTCTGGTCTCACCATGGTCACTGTATACCTTGTATCCACCAAGGCTAACAAGCCACCCCCTAAACAGTGACAGAAACATGACAAAAGTCCCCCACCCAGGTCCGCCCAACCACGTCAAGAGGCTCCAGAACGCTGTCATCTGCTTCTTGGGGGGGTGGAGCCCTACCCCCCTTGCTGTGTTGTTGGGCTCCTCCAGAGGATTTCCAGTTTCCGTGGGTCCTCACAGCTGTTAGGCACTCTCTGACCAGGTGGCCAGGCTACCTGCAACCCCAGCAGACCCTTGGCCCCAGACAAGAAGGGGAGAGACAGTACGGATGACTTCAGTGAGCTCGTCCACCCAGGCTGGCTTCTGTGAGTCCTCAATGCTCTCCCTGGTAGATCTCACCATCGGCTGAGAAGCAAGATAGCTGCCCATGAATCCTGCCCACACCAGCTCCCTCTCTATGGCCATATCAAGAGCCTCTTGCAAAGTCTGCGGGTAGGCTAGCTGGATCTTTGTGCGTAGCTCTGTAGGATAAAGGGCCTGGAGAAACTGATCCTGAGCAAACTCGCTCTGCATGGATGTCGGCATGTGTGCATATGCCCGCAAAGACAGACTCTCGATATCGTTTGCCAGGGCCCGCACATTTCCCCCGGCTGTCAATGCCTATACCACATTTCTGAGCGCAGTAGAACCGGCTCAACACACTGTCAGAAACGCCTCTTCAGAGACCCTACTAGGGCAACATATTCACATCTGTCTTCTGTGCTCAGCAGCAGCAAATATGACAACGCCTCATCCGATAAACCCATCGCGAGTTGCAGCGCTTTCATCACCACTGAACACCAGCATTGGCCCAAATTTCCAATTGTGCATGAAAAGCTTTCCAGTCAGCCTTTCCGCTGTATCTTGGCGTCTTGATGGACATTGGACTCGATGTGAGCAGGGCGCCGCCATGTTTGTTTGCATTTCGGAGTTGCGGGCGTGGGCAGTGCACGCAGTGTACAACGCAGGGAAAATGTACAGTTTCCCACCGGGAAACGGCCTCTCTATCTTCACTCGGGAGTCCGAGGAAACATTATTGGTGCGTTGCAAAACACAGCAACAAAGCTTAGTAACTATAGCCGACAGATAGCTATCTCACTGAGCAGGAGTGAAAAGGTTTCACTGCTGACACCAAAGTAACTATCTTGCCGGGGACAGAGGAATGCCCAGTCAGGAGTATGAGCTATACAACACATCGTTTTATTTGGTGTTAACCGAGGTTACTGTTTGGCCGTAACCTACGCCAAAGAAAGACTGTCCAGAAAAATTGCGATAAACAGACAGAAAGACATGCTCTCCAAAACCAACTGTCAACACACACAACACAAAAAATCCCCTCTTATTCATCTCCCCGCAAAACCCCTCCCTCTTGCCTCTTTGATTCACCAGATTGACAGGTAAAACCTTTCAATAAATGCACAAAGGAACAACTGGCATAACAATTGACGATTGACAATAACAAACACATGACACATAAACTCTTAAAGAATCCAAGGTTTCTATGCAGGGTCGCTACAGTATTTAAAAATGTTGGTTATAATCCAAGCTGTAGAACTTCAGTCGGTTTCCCGAGGTTACCCTAGGGGTTGTTGTTTCCAATTGGATTTGACAGTTTGACTTTATTTAATGAAATAATAACAAGCAGCGGTGAAGGAGTAAATCAAAATGTACATCCGATTGCATTCTACTCAACTTGATATAAAAATACTGCGGAAGCTACTTTTCATCATCATGCTGACCTCAAGTTTTGTGAATCCATTTTTGTGAAAATCTAAACATGATTAAGTATCCATAGGCTATGACAATAAACCAGAAGCTTTTGTATATACGTTTTTTTAATACAAATAGCATAGGGCTTAGGCCTAGAGATTACAGAAGAGAGAGAAGATAACTGGAGTGAGATAAAAGGCAGTAGTTTGCTTTGGAATGTTAAAATTAAGTTCCGCAAAGAAATAGCTAAGATCTGTTCACAAGAGTACATTTGTTTAAGTATATGAATACTTTACAAATAAATAATATGGCTGGTATATATTCCCTGTCTGGTTACCATTCACCATTCTGTAAATGTTCGATGAATGTCTTATATCTTAAATGTTCAGCCCCTAAATGTGACGTGATATTTCCCACGTCAAATGTTCTTCACAGTAGTTAGAAAATAATTTAAAGAGAATGGCCTTTACACACAGACACACACACATACACACACACAAACTAGATAACAGACAACATCCAGTATCTTTGGAAGTATCGATATAATAAACCAATTCCAAAGTTATCCTAGTTATTCAATCTTAAGTAATATTGTGTCATTGAAGAACAGTTTGAATATTGGAGACCGTGAAAAAAAAAATACTAAATGTGAACTTGATTGCGTAACATCTTAAAGCAAAAGCAGATTGTAAAAATTCCATTGCATTTTTCATTAGAGCCAGTTAACTGGGAATAAAAAAAGCTTTAATGACATAACAACTGTGTGTGAACAAAGGAAAGAAAATCCAGTGAGCTTAAAGCAACCTACTATCCTTCAGGTTTACGCACACTCTCTTGTAAGGCACAGACACAAGTGTAATTCTCTTTGATCTGGCTGTAGGCCTATATCTCATTAATGAAGCCCAAGTACGGCCATTTTGCGATATATATTCAGAATGAACTCTCCATTATACAACCCGTTGTTAGTTCTGCTGAAACATGGGATTTTATACAATAACAATGCTGGATGGACTAAATAACGAAAGGAATAAAATTTGTCATTGGTGTACTACGGATCTGCACTGTGCTGGCTTGGGGCTCCGGTGGTTTGAAATAGTCTACACTGTAGAACAGGAAACTCTGGGAATTGGGCTGAGAGAAGTCTGTGTGCAAAAGAGACGACATGGTAAGGATCATCAAAGAGATTGAAGCAAATAAATTGGCAGGACTGTTGTTTGAAAAAGGGATTATCAGGGAAGGAACGTTTGAATGTTTAATGACGGCACTTTTGGCCGTGCCGACACACACATACAAACAAACACATACACACACAGACACACACACACACATACTATAAAATAAGCGGATAAACACCCACATACTAACACACATGCAAACACATGCACACACAAACACAAAAATAACGACATACACACACACAATTGCAACTCCTAAACAAACACACACGCACATA
>OOFG01011534.1:4883-23560 GCA_900323295.1 Molva molva
CGAGACGCGGGTGTCGGCCCAGCTGCAGTCCCAGCAGCAGGCGCTGCTGCGGCGTGCCCGGGAGCGGCTGCGCAGCTGCCAGCTCACCCTGCAGGAGCGGCAGGCCTTCCAGGACACCCTGCAGAGCACCTGGTCCTGGCTCAACGGGGCCCAGGAGCGCCTGGCCTCGCTCGACAGCACGGTGGGCAACAAGGAGACGCTGGAGAAGAGGCTGGGGCTCGTACAGGTCGGTGGAACAAACCCTTTGTGTGTCTCCATTGTGTTATTGTGTGTCTTGTTGTGATCTTGGGATACCATTAGTGATGTGTGTCACGTGCCATACCACACAAGCTTAAAGGGAAACCAAACACTCAAATCAAAACAAGGAACAAATAGTTCCATCTCAGACATAACCTAATTCCTAAGCAATTAGGCAGCATAGCTCAGGAGGTACAGTAGGCCTACCCACAACCAGCTAAAGCGTTGGCATCCCTACAGCAAGACTCCCAAAACGAAAACCCAACTGCAATTTTCCACCGCATGTAGGGCATCGCCACACGGTTTACAAACGAGTCATTCACCCGTGAAGCGGTTTTGATTGGCCGTGGTGGGCATAAAAGAAAGGTAAACAAGCCTCATCCAGTGTGCTTGGGTCTTCCTCAGGATATCCTGCTGATGAAGGGCGAGGGGGAGGTGAAGCTGAACATGACCGTGGGGAAGGGGGAGCAGGTCCTGAAGCACAACAGCCTTGAGGGCCAGGAGGCCATCCGCTCCCAGCTGCAGCGGCTCAAGGACTCCTGGGCCAACATGCTGATGACCTCCATGAGCTGCCACAGGTGAGGAGACACCACCCTCTGCTGGGCCCTACTGGAACTGACCCCCTCTTCCGATGGCTTCCGAGGTCTTTCAATATTGACTGCCTGTCATTGTAAAGCTTCTTGTCAAGAGACCTGTCCAGGTGTTTCACCCTGTGAGTACAGCCACCTGACAAGGCAAAAACACCTTAGTCGATTGCAGCCTGCGGCCATTTGCTGCATGTCATTCCCCCTGGCTCAAACCACTTTCTTGTCCTTCGCTGCCATAAATGGCACAAAATGCCCCAAAAAAGAGGTGCACTGTCCATCTATCCATGATGTTGCGTGATCATTTATCATCATTGTTGCCTTTTGACCACCTTTTCTCAACGACTTCGGCACTTTTTGGCTAATTCCTACAAATCTGGAAACTGACAAGCAACAAAGACTTAAACCATTGCAGACAACAAGGCACGTTCAAACGTACTGAGGATGCAACGGAACAGACAGGGAAATCAAAAATCGGTTTGATTTCTTCGATTTTCGATCCCCTGAGTCTGTTCCCTCCCGCTCTCCCCCAGCCGCCTGGAATGGACGGTGGCCCAGTGGAGCTGCTACCAGGAGAGCCGGAGCCAGCTGCAGCAGTGGCTGGAGACGGTGGAGCAGGAGGTGAGCATGAACCTGCCCCAGCAGCCCGGGCTGAAGGAGAAGGCCTCCCTGCTGGAGCGCCTGCGGGCCGTCCAGGCCGACGTGGAGGCCCATGCGGGCGTGCTGTCGCGCCTCACCGAGAAGGCCGCGGAGCTGCACGAGAAGACCGCCGACCAGATGTTCGGACCGGAGCAGAGGGCAGAGCTCAACGCTCATTTTGCCGACATCTCCGCCGTGGTCAAGGTGCGAAAAAAAAGAAGAAGGTCTCGTAGGGGTCACATAGTATATGGTATATGGGACATACATGGCTCAAACGACTACCTAGGTCACTTACAACTTCACTGACCAATGTACGATGGTTAACCACATTAGTCCAATTCATAAAGTGCTAGTTCACTGAACGGTGTACACTGTACACCGTTCAGTGACCTAGCATTTAAATAATTACAGTGCAGTACAGTGTACTGTATAAACAGTACAATTCTAATGGAACCCACAAGAAGGTCACAAACAAATAAACAAAGAACACATTTGTCCTACTATGTGACCCTTGCACTAAACTCGTATCTTTCCAAAATCTTGGTGTTTTGCTAAATCCCCCCAAAATAATAACCGTCTTTCTGCCCTCACCCAAAGGGCAAAGTGCACTCCATGGAGGGCATTGTGTCCGAGCACGAGCAGTACCTGGACGCTGTCCGAGACTTCAACGACTGGCTCATCTCCGCCAAGGAGGAGCTCCAGCGCTGGTCAGACCTGTCGGGCGACACGGCTTCTATAAGGAGAAAGCTCTCCAAGGTGCAGGTAAGGATCAACGCCTGCTGGGGAATGACCAACGTAAGTGGATCTAACTCGGTAGATCCGGTCAGAAGGTAGAGCCGGTCACGCGGTAGGTTGTTGTCTTACAGTGTTTCTGGGAGTCCTTAGGGGTCCTCGAGCAAAGACAACAAACTCGAAACCCTGCACCAAGTTGAATTCCTCAGACATTTTTTCTTTGGCAAATACAATGATTCTGATTGTGACTTGTCTCAATGAGCTAGTCGACGTCTTGTATCCCCCGATAGCACTGCCACCAATGTTCGGCTTAGTGGCTTGAAATCTACAGCCGCTTTAACCGCAGGCGCAGGGCACAGGACTGCACTTAATCCTCCGTCCCTGACCCCCTCCATGCAGGAGCTGCTCGACTCAAAGCAGCGGGGCAGGGAGAGGCTGAGCCGGGTGCAGCGCAGCGGTGCGGCGGCCCGGGATCACACCGGCTCCGGGGGCTTCGAGGCCGTGGAGCGCGAGGAGGCGGCCCTGCTCTCGTCATGGGAACAGTGGGAGCGCGGCGCCCTGCAGACCAGGGCTGGCCTGGAGACCTCCCTCTCCCAGATCGCCAGCTCTGAGCAGGAGTTCAGTGTTCTGTCTTCTCGGCTGGGGCAGGACCTGCAGGAGTTTGGCGCACAGCTCCATGACTGCCGCCTCAGGCTGGCCCAGTGTGAGGGCAAACACAGTGGGGAGGAGTGTGTCAAGGCCTGGCAGCTGGCAAAGGTCTGCTTCAGATTCTCAGCCAATAAGCAGGGCCGCTTTGGGCCTAAGTATTCATATCCATTCTGGGAAATTTGTATTGAATCCTGCTTACACATGTTATAACACACAGACGAATCCTCACAGGAAGTCCAGTTGTTCCTATGTGTTCCTATGTAATCATAGGAAGGAAGTTACTCTTATAGCTAGAGCTACACAAGTACCTTCCTGTCAGATCCATATGAATCCTAAATACATTTGCCGGGATTCATTGGACCACTCGGACACCCTCTGTCTTGTCCTTGAGTTGTTGACACCGATCGTTGACAGCCGTTGAACATTCATCCTATAAATGTATGCATTAAAGCGTATATAGGCTGTGTCTGAATGAATGATCGATGGGCCTATGAAATATGAATGCATAGACAGGATGTAGTGTATGTGGTTATTGATCTCCATGTATTGATCCTCATGTCCATCACTCCCAGGCCACGCTGGCGGACCTGGTGAAAGCTGAGCCCATGTCAGAGAGTTTGAAGACTCAGCTCAATGACCTGTGCAGGTTCTCCAGAGACCTGGGCACGCTGTCAGAGAGGGTGTCTTCCCTCATCAAAGAGTACAACAGGTAGGCCCAGTAAACCAGGTAACCCCAACGCAACAAGGTAGGCCCAATACAACTGGTAGTACTAAGAAAACAGTTATCGGGTATACCCAATACAAGCAAGAATGAAAACAATCTTGAGCAAACAAGCAAGTGGTTGCTAATCCAAGGAACAGGAACAGTCACTGATCAGAGACTTCACCGGCAATTTAAACACAAATTTGGTGAAATTGTGTTATTGATACTCATTGGGTCAAACTCAGCACCAAACATTGGTTTGGTGCTGAGTTTGATCCACATAGTTTTGAATGTATTATTCGGTAATCCCATTGGTGGATTAACCATGTGATTTGTAGCCAGCCACTGATGATTGAAATGTCATGCCGACACACTATTACTTGATTGACCCAATTGTAGGTCTTAACGATGGCTCAATGCCATGGGTTTGTATTCCAGTCTCAGCCTCCAGGCCTCCAGGGGGTGCCAGAGTAAGGAGAAGCTGCTGGACCAGGGCTTCCGCTCAGCCTTCAGAGAGTTCCAGCAGTGGCTGGTCAATGCCAAGATCAATACCGCCAAGTGCTTCGACGTGCCGCAGAACCTCAGTGAGGCCTCCTCCAGCCTCCAGAAGATCCAGGTAAACGGAAACATACCTGATTCTATAGTATTTAACCAAGTGTGATTTTTCTCCTTGTCTTTTGATGACTTCTTGGAAAATGCAATGTTTGTGCAATGTTTGTTGATCCTGTTCCGTTGATTGAAATGCTGATTCAAAAGACTTATGCTTTGGGAACCACTACCTTCTGGCTCTAATGTTATGATTGACAGTATATATGTACTGTATCTGACCTCAGTATGTGCTCCCTGTTCCGCAGGAGTTCCTCAGTGACAGGGAGAAGGGCCAGAGCAAGGTGAATGGTGTGCTGGTGAGCAGCGAGCTGTTCACCAGCGTGGCAGCGAAGGACAGGGTGGATGGCGTGCGGACCAAGACAAACAGCGCCCGAGACGACTGGAAGAACCTCATGACTAACCTGCACAACAGAGAGACGAGCTTACAGGTGAACCATTGAGAAGCATCTTTCTTCCTCCGTTTCAAAACTCCTTTACAGTGAAGAAATAGCATGATGACGTATACAAGTTCAAGTTCATACAATGTTCCAGAAAATTCTAAATCCAACCAATCAAGATTGATCTGCTTCATAACCAATCAGGTGTTGTTGATCTATTTCATAAACAATCAGATGTTGTGGATCTTCTCAGAACCAATCAGATGTTGAAGATCCTCTTCATAACCAATCAGATATTGTTCATCTCCTTCATTACCAATCAGATGTTGTTCATCTCCTTCATAACCAACCAGATGTTGTTCATTTCCTCATAACCAATCAGATGTTGTTGATTCTCTTCATAACCAATCAGATGTTGTTTGTCCCCTTCATAACCAATCAGATGTTGTTGACCATCTTCACAACCAATCAGATGTTGTTGATGTCCTTCATAACCAATCAGATGTCATTGATCCTCTACATAACCAATCCGATGTTGTTCTCTTCAGAACCTAGTATGTCAGATGAAGGACTTTGAGACAAGCGCCGAACCGCTCCAGGATTGGCTGAACGTAACAGAACAGGCGGTGCAGGAGAGCAGCACACGTCTCCATGACCTCGGGGCCAAGAAGCAGGAGCTCCATAAGCTGCAGGTAATGTCTCCAAGCAGGTCATTGATTCTGGTAGTGGACCCTCAACCCACTCCACCCTGAGAGTCCAGTTCACCCGTCACGCCCTCCATTAACCAGCTCTCCATTTCAACCTCCAACAGCCTTAGAACAGTTTAGAACCTCCACAATGATAATATTAGCCGAGGCTGTTTCCATTAGCAGACACTAACTAACTAACTAAATTTCTTTTTCAAGCATTACTGCCATTATGTTGCTCATATCTGCTGCGGTTACGTGTGTTGCTTTAAAGTAGTGTAGACCTGAGCAGTCAAAGCTCACACTACACTTCAATGTCCAGTGTTTAACATTGTCTGCTAAAAAAAAAGCCTTGCTCCATGCCCTGACCACCTTCCAGCTCTTCAGAGTGGTTGGTTCAACTTGCCTTTTCAGGCCCTTTCTCCCTTCATTCACATGTTGCACACTGCTAACCCTCCAATGCTTCTCAACATTAACTGTCCCTCGTGTTTCTTGTCTCTTGGTTCTTCTTGCTTGCATGCCTCCTCGTTAACATGCTTGTGCTCTTCCAGTCTGTGCTGGAGGAGTTAGCCTCTCAAGATGTGCACCTGAGCAGACTCAGGGAGAAGGCCCAGCTGCTGTGGGACGAACACGCTGCCGGCAAGGGCTTTATGCACCATGTGTCTCAGCTCTCCGCCCAGTACCTAGCTTTAACGAACCTCACCAAGGTACGGTAACGCCCGGCGCCCCTGTCCCGCCTACGGCCGATGTTCGCTAAGCCTTCTTGTCTTGGTTCTCGTGTGCCTACTTGTCTCTTACTCCCTCTCTGTCTTCATCTCTGTGTGATTTAAGATCAGAAGTAGCATTTCTAAGCTAGGAACCGCAACACAGGGCCCAAGTCCAATGAGCATGCAGGTTAACTTTAAAACACTCAACTGCATTGAGTGATGACTTGGGTGAATGCAGAACAGGATGTAAGGAACATTGTGGCACCGCCAGTTAAATTCACAGAGATAATAAACAACTTTGACTTGCATATCCAAGGGCACACAAAATGAAATCTCAATGTGTCAAGAATGTACCTATCGTGCTCACTTATTTGTCCGTTAGTCTGTTTAAACTGAACGTGTTACTGGACAAGAACATGTTTTCCCACACCCAAACTCTGCCCTGTGGATCTCCGCTGGAAGAGCAGTCGGACAGGGGTCAACAGAGCCACAGTCAGCCTGGATGGAGCTCTTCCCTCTGCATCGTTATTTAACCTCAAAAGACAGAGCAAGAACCAAGATGATAATATTGAATGATCTTTTGTTATCTTGTCTTTTACAGAGGATATTCCAGCAGATAATGTTCCTGACTGAACATATTCAATACTATAAAACAGTACATAAAAAATACTAGGCCAGGATTGTCTTGATTTGTCTGGAAAGTACAAGTTCTGGGATTATCACTACTGTTCCACGGTTCTTGCAGGAGAAGGCGTCAAGAATTGACAGGATAGTCACCGAACACCAGATGTTTGCCCAGGGGCTCAAAGAGCTGCAGAACTGGGTGACCGACACCAGCCACATGCTGCAGACCTACTGTGCACCCACCGCAGATAAAAACGTCCTGGACAGCAGGATGATCAAACTGGAGGTAATGGGGAATTGTCAGCGGAGTGGGGGGAAACATTTGGGGATACGCTGTTGGGTAAACTCTCCATGATCATAGATGCTGCACTTCTAACATCCATGGTTCCCAGGCCTTGCTTTCTGCGCGTCAAGAGAAGGAGATCCAGCTGAAGATGCTGACCACCAGGGGAGAGTCTGTCCAGAGAAACACGTCGGCTGAGGGGGTTCCAGTTGTGCAGAAGAACATACAGGACCTCAAGGACTCTTGGGATGCACTGCTCTCTGCTTCCATTCAGTGCAAAAGGTTTTTTTTTTTATTTTTTATGTTGCAATCTTAAGGCAAGGCCATAAGGGAAAAAGTTGAGATTCTTAAGTTTGATCTTCCTTTCCCAGAGTTAAGAAGAAACATCCATTTGGAATAACATTAAGTTGTATATGATGCCGTGGACTACTCGTGCTACCTCTCTATCCTCTTCCTAAGCACGTTGTTTGATTATCTATGCAGTCAACTTGAGGGATCCCTGTCTCAGTGGACCAGCTACCAGGAGGACGTTCACCAGTTCGTGGCCTGGATCGAGCACGTAGAAGAGAGCCTGGAGTCTGGTACTAAACCGTGCTCCGAGATGAGAGACAAAAGTGCCAATCTGGGCAAAGCCAAGGTAAAGAATAAGCACTGACTTCAGTGTCTACTTTCTTCTTCAAAGTATCTCCTTCATTAGATGTGTATACTTCATCTTCTTAAGAGTATCTTCTTCATTAGATGTACTGTATAAAAGTATCTTCCTCTTCATCAAATATACACTTTAGTCACCTTCTTAAAACTGTCTTTCTTCAAATTGATCTCCTTCATCAAATGTTTATCTTGTGTATGTTATCTCTGCAGCCAAAATATCATTACAAACTGTCGCCCAAATCAGGCTAAGCCACTGATACGTTGCTTCTGAGAATTATGCAGAGGGAAAAGTCACCATTCCACAATATCGCCCTCATGATACCAGATAGTTAAAGCTAGCTAAACTTATTCACAGTACATACAATTATAACCCATTACCTGTTACCTGTTTCCTGTGGTCGTTCTCAGCTGCTGCACGAGGAGGTGCTCAGCCACAGTGCCTTGCTGGACACCATCAGCCTGAAAAGTGCCAAGATGGCCGAACACTACGTCACACAACTGGAGCTGCAGGACCTGCAGGAGCGCTACAACGCCGTCAGAGAGAACGCCATGGTAACAAGCCGCGGCAAAACATGGACAGTGCAGAGCACTGGAGTCTCTGCATGCAAGATTGTTAGCGAATGACAACTGAAGAAGCAATTACTTATTTTTTCTAAATAAGGCCTTACATGGTGTTTGACAATGACAGATGTAAACATACAGTTAAATGAGTTCTGATATTGAAATTGCCTTTTTATAAAAAACATACAATATTCAGGGTTTGGAGTTGCACAGCTTTGCACAAACAAAGGCAATGTTCTTTTAAGCCCTTGGCATAGGAGCCTGAGATCTCAAGGTGCTTGCACACCGCCCCAACAAACACCGACATCGGGCCAGTGTGCCATACCTGTTGGTGGTTGTTGGTGAAGTGGGCAAGCACGTTTCCAGGCAAGGCAAGCTTCTGGCATTGTACGATTATTGCTAGAGCCAGAGGACTGCCTTTCAAATTTCCAAAGGCTTTCAAACAGTGCATGTGTAGCTCAGGCTGGGGCACATTTCAGTTATGCGTTGAACGTCGCAACGAAGTGAAAATAGACGAGGCACTGTGCCCCCTCCCAGATGGCAGTTGGCACAGCGGAGGAGCTGGTGATGTCCCACCAGGAGTACCAGCGGGCCCTCCAAGTGTTCGAGGACTGGCTGGAGGAGGAGCAGGAGAAGCTGAGCTGCTACACCCAACTGGAGGGAGACGTGGACACGCTGGAGGAGACACTCCAGAAGCTGCAGGTCTAAGATGAATCACTTTTCTTTCCCCTCACTATTTGTTCTTCTTTCTCTTCTTTTTCATTTTCTTATTGTTTCGAAAAAGTAGGACTTTTTTTGCATTGTCAAGGCAAATAAACTGGAGATATCAAAAACATATCGAATGTTTATCAAATGCATATGCTTACTTTGTCTTTCTCCATTAGTATCTTCCTCTGCATGAAATGATTATTTTCATCCTCCTATTAGTTATACTTTCTTCCACTTTACTCTCTTTTTCTTCAATTCTTCATCTTCAAAATTATCTTCTTGGTCCTGAATTGCTCATTCAGCCTCTTCAAAGTTACCAAATTGACTTCCTCCTCTTCTTATTCATTTTATATTACTAATTTCCTTTGCAAGTTATTGGTGATGAATTTGTGGTGGCTGTTGTGTTTATCATTCATCCTCTTCTTCTAAAATAATGAGTGACTTGTAGTCATTTCTCTGTTAATAATTGCCTTTCTTATGATAATGTGTCTATTACAACATTATTTGATAATTGTTATGAAAGCTAAGGTCGACCCTCTGCTGGTGAATACAGGAACTGCAGCTGCACTGCACAGAGGGCCAGGCCCTGCTCAACAACCTTCTGGTCTGTCGGGAGCTGGTCACTCCCTGGGGGCTGCCCCAGATGGAGGAGCGAGCCCTGGAGATGTCCCAGCAGGAGTGGAGGCTGTACCAGGGCCGGCTGGGGGACACCAGGGCCCAGCTCAACAGCGCCCTGGCCAAGCTGCGGCAGATGGAGCAGAAGTTCCAGCGACTGGACAGCTGGCTGAGGGGTATGGAGACCAAAGGACAGCTGCGTGGCCATCGCAGGTCCGACCGCACCACCAAGGACGCTCAGCTGGAGCTGATTAAGGTTTGTTGAGTCATTAACCCCAATGCCAAGAACCAAGGTACAGCAGTACTCCTCATGCTGCCAGAGTATAAATGCTCTTGTAGTCGAAATGCTGCTGTAGTTGAAATCCTGCCGTAGTCAAGATGCTGCCGTAGTTGAAATGCTGCAATAGCCATAATGATGCAGTAGTCATAATGATGCCGTTGTTGAAGTCAGGCTGTAGTCAAAATGCTGCCGTAGTCGAAATGATGCCTTTGTTGAAAGGCTGCCAAAGTAAAAATGCTGCAGTAGTCAAAATTAGGTTGTTGCCATAGTTGAAATGAGGCCGTAGTTGAAATGATGGTGTAGTTCCTGCCGTAGTCAAAATTCTGCCGTAGTTGAAATGCTGCCTTCATCGAAATGATGGGGGAGTCAAAATGATGGGGGAGTTAAAATTATGGCGCAGTCGAAGCTGCCCTAGTGGGAATGATGCCCTAGTGGGAATGATGCCCTAGTGGAAACACTGCCCTAGTGGAAACACTGCCCTAGTGGAAACACTGCCTTAGTCAAAGTTATGCCATATTTGAAATTAGGCCGTAGTTGAAATGATGGCGAAGTCTAAATGATGCCATCGTAGAAATGCTGCCATATTCGATATTATTGCTTTGTGGATAAGCTGCTGTCATAGAAATGCTGCCGTAGTGAAAATGCTGACATAGTTGAAAAGATGCGTTAGTTGAAATGAGGCCATAATTAAAATGCTGCATTAGTCAAAATTCTGCCATAGTCAAAATGTTGCTGTAGTCAAAATGAGGTTGTTGTCCACATGATGCCGTGGTCCAAATCACGCTGTAGTCTAAATGATGGCGTAGCCAAAATGATGCGACCATAGAATTGCTGCCATAGTGGATATTATGGTGTTGTGGATAAGCTGCTGTCGCAGAAATGCTGCCGTAGTCGAAATGCTGACTTGGTCGAAGAAATGCCGTAGTTTTACTGATGCTGTAGTCGAAATGCTGCCGTACTCGAAATGAGGCCGCAGTCGAAATGCTGCCATAGTCAAACTGTCAAACAGTAGTCAAAATGAGGTTGTTTTCCATTGAAATGGTGCCTTAGTTGAAATGTGGTCGTAATCCAAATGATGGCATAGTCGAAATGATGGGGGAGTCACCATGATGGCGTTTGGCCAAAATCTTGCCCAAATGGAAATCTTGCCCTTGTGGAAATACTGCAATAGTCTAAATTATGCCATAGTTGAGAATGGGCCGTAGTTGAAATGATGGTGTTGTCGAAAAGCTGCCGTAGTAGAAATGATGCCCTAGTGGAAATGATGCCCTAGTGGAAATGATGCCCTAGTGGAAATGATGCCCTAGTGGAAATGATGCCCTAGTGGAAATGATGCCCTAGTGGAAATGATGCCCTAGTGGAAATGATGCCCTAGTGGAAATGATGCCCTAGTGGAAATGATGCCGTAGTGGAAATTCTGCCATAGTTGAAAAAATGCCGTTGTTGTACCGATGCTGAGGTCGAAATGCTGCCTTACTCGAAATTAGGCTGGGGTTGAAATTATGCCGTAGTTGAAATGCTGCCTTAGTCGAAATGATGCCTTTGTCGAAATGCTGCCATAGTCAAAATGTTGCTGTAGTCAAAATGAGGTAATTGTCCAAATGATGCCGTGGTCGAAATCAGGTCGTAGGCGAAATTATGCCATAAACAAAATGATGCCTTCATAGAAAGGCTGCCAAAGTCGATGATATGGTGTTGTGGATAAGCTGTCGTAGAAATGCTACCGTAGTCGAAATGCTGCCTTAGATGAAATGTGGCCGTAGTCGAAATTATGGGGGAGTCAAAATGATGCCGTAGTTCAAATTGTGCCATAGTTGAAAATGGGACGTAGTTCAAATTGTGCCATAGTTGAAAATGGGACGTAGTTCAAATTGTGCCATAGTTGAAAATGGGACGTAGTTCAAATGATGGTGTTGTCGAAAAGCTCCCATGGTGGAAATGCTGCCGTAGTCGGCATGAGGCCGTAGTTGAAACGAGGCTGTAGTCTAAATGATGCCACCGTAGAAATGCTGCCATAGTCGATATTATGGTGTTGTGGATACGCTGCTGTCGTATAAATGCCTCTGTAGTTGAAATACTGCCGTAGTCGAAATGCTGCCGTAGTGGAAATGAGGCCGTAGTTGAAATGATGCCCTAGTGGAAATACTGCAATAGTGAAAATGCTGCCGTAGTCTAAATTATGCCATAGTTGATATTAGGCCGCAGTTGAAATTATGTTGTAGTCCAAAAGCTGCCGTGGTCGAAATGCTGCCGTAGTCGAAATTATGCCATAGTTGAAATGAGACCGTAGTCTATATTATGGCGTTGTGGATAAGCTGCTGTCGTAGAAATGCTGCCTTAGTTGAAATGATGGCACAGTCGAAATGATGGGGGAGTCAAAATGAAGGCGTATTCGAAAGGCTGCCCTAGTGGAAATGATGCCGTAGTGGAAATTCTGCCATAGTTGAAAAAATGCAGTGGTTGAAATTATGCTGTAGTCAAAATTCTGCCTTAGTCGAAATGATGACTTTGTCGAAATCCTGCCATAGTCTAAATGTTGCTGTAGTCAAAATGAGGTTGTTGTCCAAATGATGCCGTGGTCGAAATCAGTCCATTGTCGAATAGATGCCTTAGTCAAAATGATGCCTTCATAGAAGTGCTGCTATAGTCGATGTTATTGCGTTGTGGATAAGCTGCTGTCGTGTAAATGCTCCCGTAATGGAAATGCTGCCGTAGCCGAAATGCTGCCATAGTGGAAATGCTGCCGTAGTCGGCATGAGGCCGTAGTTGAAACGAGGCTGTAGTCTAAATGATGCCACCGTAGAAATGCTGCCATAGTCGATATTATGGCGTTGTGGATACGCTGCTGTCGTATAAATGCCTCTGTAGTTGAAATACTGCCGTAGTCGAAATGCTGCCGTAGTGGAAATGAGGCCGTAGTTGAAATGCTGCCTTAGTCTAAATGATGCCTTTGTTGAAATGCTGCAATAGTGAAAGCGTTGCTGTAGTCAAAATGAGGTTGTTGTCCGAATGAGGCCATGGTCGAAATCAGGCTGTAGTCGATATGATGGCGTAGCCAAAATGATGCCTTCATAGAAATTCTGTCATAGTCGATATAATTGCATTGTGGAAAAGCTTCTGTCTTATAAATGCTGCCGTAGTTGAAATGCTGCCATAGTGGAAATGCTGCTGTAGTCTAAATGATGCCGTAGTTGTACTGATGCCATAGTCGAAATAGTTCCTTAGTTGAAATGCGGCCGTAGTTTAAATTTTGGCATAGTCTAAATGATGCCGTAGTTGAAATGAGGCCATAATTGAAATGCTGCCTTAGTCGAAATGATGCCATAGTCAAAATGGTGGCGTAGTCAAAATGAGGTTGTTGTCCAAATGATGCCGTGATCCAAATCACGCCGTAGTCTAAATGATGGCGTAGCCAAAATTATGCAACCATAGAATTGCTGCCATAGTGGATATTATGGTGTTGTGGATAAGCTGCTGTCGCAGAAATGCTGCCGTAGTTGAAATGCTGCCGTAGTTGAAATGCTGCCGTAGTTGAAATGCTGGCGTAGTCGAAATGATGGGGGAGTCAAAACTAGGCGTAGTCTCAAGGCAGTCCTAATGGAAATGATGCCCTAGAGCAAATACTGCATTAGTCGAAATGCTGCCGTAGTCTAAATGATGCCATGTTTGAAATTAGGCTGTAGTTGAAATGATGGTATAGTCGAAATGCTGCCGTAGTCTGAAACATGCTGTTGTTGTACTGATGCTGTAGTCGAAATTCTGCCTTACTCGGAATGATGCCGTTGTCGAAATGCTGCCATCGTCCAAATGTTGCTGTAGTCAAAATTAGGTTGTCGTCCAAGTTATGCCGTGGTCGAAATCAGTCCGTATTCCAAAATGATGCCGTAGTCAAAATGATGCCTTTATAGAAATGCTGCTGATCACACAGAGGCGCGTCGCCAGAAACGCTGCCGCTTCAAAAACCTTAACGGCCCGGTGCACCTGTAGAGCGAGGCCGTGTGCGCAACCGGGCGATCAAATGGGATTAACGGGAAAAAGAATGGATTCGAGCAGACGTCGAGCTCTTGCCTTTGCTGTGCCACTGGGTGAGGATGGGGGGGGGAAAAGCCCATTAAAAACGGAGGTTTTGGGTTCACGACATACTGAGAAACAAAAGGAAACGGTACGGTGAACACCACCACCTCTTCCGCGCGGTGTGTCTGGATGATGGGCGTGGTAAAGAGGTAAAGCCCGCCTCTTGCCTGATTTTGATTGAAGTGTGACATTGACGGGCGATGTCGCTCCGCGGCTTGCGCTGAAAAGTTGAGAATATTTAAACTTCCATGAGAGTCAACAACGGGCAGAGAAGCGTGACGCGCGGTGCGAGAGAGTAGCACACGGGAGGCACCCCGTACCGTAGGAAAACAACGGGTCCGCCGGCGACGCATTTCTAGCGACGCGCCTCTGTGCCATCGCCCCCATAGACGATATTATTGCGTTGTGGATAAGCTGCTGCCGTAGAAATGCTGCCGTAGTGGAAATAGTGCGGTAGTCGAAATGATGCCTTTGTCGAAATTCTGCAATAGTCAAAATGTTGCTGTAGTCAAAATGAGGTTGTTGTCCAAATGATGCCGTGGTCGAAATGAAGACATCGTAGAGATGCTGCCATAGTGGATATTATGGCGTTGTGGAGAAGCTGCTGTTGTGTACGTGCTGCCGTGGTCGAAATTCTAGTAGTGGAATTGCTGTTGTAGTCGTCATGCTGCCGTGATTGAGTCTTTGTGTTAACAATTATCTTAAATTGAGTGAGTGATATCTTGATAATGGCCGTGACGGCTTCGTAAGGGTGCGGAGTGTCAGCCTTTTCGAATGAAATGTGTCAGCTACTAATACGGTAATCTTATTGTGCATCCTTTCTGGGTTCAGAGCTGGCAGGAAGAGGTGCTGGTCTACCAGGAAGAGATGGAGGGCCTCAGTGTTCTCGCCCAGCAGGTTCTGGATGAAACCCACATCACCAGTCGGATCAGCACCAGAGCCACCCAGATCACAGCCCGCTACCATGCACTGCTTCTGCACTTACTGGTATAGTAACTATGATGACCTCAAACACAGAGCTTTGTCACACATGCAGACACTTGCTTGTTTGCGTTGTGGCATAGAGTGCATGTTTAACAGTTTACCAGTAAAAATGCCAGGTTGCCAGGTTTGATAGACCTGAACAAACTGAATCTATTAGGAATTTTAGGATGGCTTACACAATGCTTAATGAATACAGCAACATATGTTCAAACACGATCGCAGAACAGGGGGTGTTAAGATGAGGTTCTGTAAAAAGAGAACGCATTGGATCTCCCAGGTACCAGGAGTTCAAGGCGATACATCTTGGGTACCTGGGCGGTCTGTCTGCCCTCCATTCCTCTCGATCCTCCCATTGTATGTATCATCCTCTGTCCTTTTGGGTTGTCCTTTAGGAGACCATCAAGCAGCTCCAAGAGGAGGTGTCTTGCATTGAGGATGCCCAGGGTGTCTTGGGCACCTTCTCTGATTGGCTGAGCATGTCCCAGAACAGTTTCAGCACCGTGGCCAGCTGCATCGATGTGGTGGACCGCGTTGCCATGGAGAGAAAAATGAAGAAACTTGAGGTATACCCTATCAGCCATCTTGGCTCTTATGTGCTATTATGTGTTATTTTCCTAAGCAGCTTGATGCTGAGCACATTGATATTGTGCTTTGCATTCACATTGTTCAAAAGTGTCATTAAAATGTCACGAAATTCCCCAAAATCCAAGCGCAGAAATTGAGATTGTGACCGGAAAACTGGGCCCTGGATGTCAATATTGCAGTTTCCAGATGTAGTATTAGCCTCATTTGGGAAAATAACTTCTCTACTCTCTCTCTCTCTCTCTCTCAGGCTCTGCAAGGTGACTTGGAGCAGGGACACAACTTCCTGAAGACCTTGCGGGAGAAGACGGAGCGAGCCCTGGAGTACCTGGAGGAGCGGGAGGCCGACCAGCTCAGGGAGGAGGTGGACGGCCGCCTCTGCCAGCTGGAGGAGCTGACGGTGGCTCTGCGTGCCGAACACAGCTCCCTGGAGAAGTGCATCTCCCTCACCAAAGACTTCCTTGACAAGTACAAGGCCCAGTCGCAGTGGGTCGCTGACACCCAGAACCTCCTGGGGTCCGCGGTGGAGCCCAAGGCCGAGCTGTACCAGAAGAAGGCGCAGCTGGCCAAGTACAAGGTAGCTTAGCTCATGCTGTGCTTAGCTATTGATAAGGTAGCTAAGCTAATGAGTAGGTAGCTTAGCTATTGTTTAGGTAGCTTAGCTCATGCTGTGCTTAGCTAATGATAAGGTAGCTTAGCTAATGATGAGGTAGCACACATACATTATTTAAGACCTCCATCCATGTGTTTTTTTTGTGCTTGTTCATAGACTGTCCAACAGACGGTCCAGTCTCACGAGTCTGCAGTGAGATCAGTTGTTGAGAAGGGAGAGGCATTGCTCGAAACGGTCCCGGACCCTACTGTCCGAGACAACATGAAGAGACTACAGGCAGACTACCAGGACCTCTGCACAGCTGCAAAGGTAAGACGCACACCCTCGAAGCAGCTTCGTTTTTAGGTTCTTTAAATAGTTTCTAATGAATGTTGTATGTATGTTTGAACTTACACATACAATCGGTAAATCCAGTCGGCACATACAATCACTGTGGTAAATTCGGACAATTGGTACGTAGAATGGGTTCATAGAATCTGTATATATAGTCAGTAAATACATTCGTTATATATAATATGATATGGTAGGTTTATACAATCAGTACATAAAATCTGTAAATACAATCTGTATTGTAGGTTCATAAAATAAGTAAATACAATTGTTATGGTAGGTTCCTACAATTGGTAAATACAATCGGTACATACAATCAGTATAGTAGGCCTTCGGTGTTAACCTAATGAAATAAGTGACACTTGTTTGCTCCCTAACCCAGACGCTAGGTTTTCAGAAGGACACTGAACAACTAAACATGATCATAGCGAATGAGGATGTTTAGCATATGCCCGGTGGGAATGTGAAAAGCAGCAATGTTTTCCTTCTGCTAACGCGTATCCACAGTTCTATGATCCATGAACGTACCTTTGTTGGCTAGGACTTCCATCGTCGTCCAAACGCCCATTTATAGACAAAGTCACAGAGGTGTCAAAACAACTCGCAGAGGTCGGCGCTGTGCATTTGTTTTTAAACGGATGCTTGTGAGCAGGAGGAAAGCATCACCAAAACAGTCAACTAAATGTACCCGGGTGGTGCACTATTCCCGGTGAAATTCCTAGTGTGAACAAACACAGTACCCTTGGATAACCCACAATGCATTTCCACAGGAGATATACATCCATGGAGATATAGATACTGAATACATCCATGGATAATAACAACAAGTAGCCAACACTGGTTCAATCCCAACCATCCTAACCAAAACTTAGGATGGTTGGGATAAAAATGTCATTTTTGTTGAACAATACCACTTACCTTCTAGAGCCAGTGTGGTCACCTACCTTCTCGCTTGCCTTCAGTCACTTGCCCTGTGGGAGATGCTGTAGTGCTGTGATCTGCCTCACTGACTGGATCTGCATCTCAGACGCAGGTGCTGAGCCTGGTGGAGTGGGTGAAGGAGCACGAGGACTACAACAGCGAGCTCCAGGAGGCTGACAAGTGGCTCCTGCAGATGTCCAGCCGGCTGGTGACCTCTGACTCCATGCAGACCAGCAGCATGGAGATGGCCACCCAGCAACTGGCTCGGCATAAGGTCTGACTCCCAACGGCTCATAGCTCTTACAGAGTCCTAAGAAAATATATCAGGAAAATAAAGTATGATAGCAAAAAAATGGCGTGGACACTAGCGATTGTATTGTTTGTAGTTTGGTTGACCTGACGGAATCTAATATTACAAAAAAAAATGACATTTCATCTAAAAGTTGTAGCAGCAGTTGTTGCCTGTAATAGGCCTTAGTTTACTGACTCTGGGTTTCAACAAACCAAACCAGGATACCAAGAAGAACAGCCTGACTTAACAACTTTCTAAATAATCACCCTTCACTCACCTGTCGTTTCCAGGCGATAATGGAGGACATCGCGGGCTTTGAGGAGCGCCTGGGCAGCCTGAAGCAGAAGGGCGAGGGTCTGGTGGCCAGCTGCACGGAGCACATCCAGGCCAAGATCAGCCAGCAGGTCCAGGCTCAGCAGCAGGGAACCAGGGACAGCTATTCTGCCATCTGCAACACATCCCAGCGGGTGAGGGACAAACCTGGGTTTGTGGTGCTGTTGGAGTAGATCAAACTCACACACGGCGCATCCTAACCCTTACTGAAGCCTTCTGCAGTAGACCCAGCTCACACTGTCAGCTGACTGCAGCTACACCGACACAACCCCTTTTCAGCTTGTTGGTCCGCAGTTTTACCAAAGCTTGGGCCGGGATCTCCAGAAGCACATCTCCCCTATCACAACCCCTTTTCAGGCCCCCCTTTCACGCAATCTCCTCATGTGTTTTGTGTCCTACCTCTCCCCTGGCCGTGGGTTGTTGGTCCGCAGGTTTACCAGAGTCTGGACCGGGAGCTCCAGAAGCACGTGAGCCACCAGGACACCCTCCAGCAGAGCCAGACGTGGCTGTCTGCCGTGCAGGAGGAGCTCCAGCTCCACCACCACCAGCATCCCTCTGGTCTTCAGGAAGCTCTCAAGCAGGTGCCTTCAGCTGAACGACCCCAGTGCCCTGAGACACAGGCTTTCAAAGGGCCTCATGACATCACAATGGAACACGACAGGGCTTCAGTTTTTGACAGCTTAAAACTACAAACTCTTGAATAAGCAAACCAGCTTATTAAACAATATTTTTTTCTTAGTTTTTATTTATAACCTTTATTATAAAATAATATATGTCATTTGTATATTATAATAATAACATATAATTAAATAATAATATCAATTATTTTCAAAATACTAATAGTAAGACACACTTTTTTTCACTTTTCTTTACTTTTTATTTTCTTTTCATTAATTAATTTATA
>OOFG01011569.1:4237-19479 GCA_900323295.1 Molva molva
TTACCACCCCGCCACTACTTATCTTACTCTCCCGTGTCACAATGGGCGAGGGTGGACCCACCCATGCCTCAGGCCTGGGACAAGAGATTGAATAGCGCAAGAATCAGAGAGTCTGTGTTCATGGGCCGTGATGAAGGCTACTCGTTGAACCAGGCTACAGCGGTGCGACTGGGAAGCAATGGACCTCCAGAGGCCAACAGAAATTCCGGCAGGCACCCCTTCCTTGGTCACCTGCCAGGGCAGCCATGTGGACATCCTGCTGACCCCTGGCACCACCCCGGGGAGTGCACTGCCGCTGAAATTGGCCCGTGCTCTCTTGCCACTTCCTCGTCTGCACGGTATTCCCGGAAGGAGGATTATCGGCACCCTTTCTACCATTTAAATCGTCGTCCGACCAACCCTTTTCCCAAGCCCTACTATGGTGACATGATGCATTACCCGCCGTCTGTCCTGCTTGACAGAGGCCCGTCCCCTCCCCCGACTTCTTTCAACAGCCCTGAGCGATGGTGCTTCCCTCCAATGAGGTTATATTGATGATATTATAACTGAAGACATGTTTTGGCACACTACAAGGAGTATGTGAGTTCTATTGGAGAAATAAGTATTGGAATGTGATCACTGCAACATGTCTGCAGTTACCTTGTGTACATGAAAAGTATTAAATGTGGTAGTTGAATGTTTATCTAAAAACGTCTGTTGAACCTCTTCTGTACCATTCCCAAAGGAAAAAGAATTATACACGAAATACACGATTATGTATAATTTTCATTATAATATATTATAAGACACATTTGGATACAATGTGGATACCTAATATTAATATTAATGACTTTAATCGAGAATAATAAATGTTAACGCCTTAAAGAACCCATGGTTGTCGTTTCACATTCCTTTAATGTTAATATACAAGTAATTAACAGTTTTACAACAGGCCTTTAATGTTAATATACAGGTGATTAACAGTTTTACAACAGGTCTTTAATGTTAATATACAGGTGATTAACAGTTTTACAACAGGCCTTTAATGTTAATATACAGGTGATTAACAGTTTTACAACAGGTCTTTAATGTTAATATACAGGTGATTAACAGTTTTACAACAGGCCTTTTGTAAGGTGCAATCAAACAAGTAATACAAGACAGTGGAGTATATTTCTGTTGCCAAGCCTGCTTTTCTGTTATTACCCTGTTCCACTTATCTCTTTCATTTATAATATTATTCAAGCAAAAGAAAAACATGCACACCAGAATAAAATATCTCAAATTGTATACAAACACTATTGGCAATAAATGCAAATAAAAATGTAACGATGTAATCGAAAATATAATTGAACAATTGCAGATAATTAAAAATGATGGCAAGTATCAGCGGTATAATTTACAGAAAAGGCGGTTCAATGGCCTTCTTCCGTCTCAGAGCTTTGGGTTTCACCTGCTTCTTCCTCGTCCTCCATTCTACTTCCTGTTCTCAGCGCCCTCCTGAGCTGTTTCCAGAAGAGTAGTTGGGCCTGGGCCGGGTCGGTACAATCTGAGCCGGGCCATTGCAAATATGTCTTACTCAACATGAGCTTCCTCATGCGGTGGTATGAGGACAGCTCCCTCTCGGGGATATGCTCCAGGAACACGAGCAGCAGAACGTCCCGGTGCTCGTCTAAGAGCCGGTAGCTGGCCAGCTGGATCTCCAGTGAACACCATTCACTCTGCAGGAAGTTCTGGCTCACAACGCAAACTGACTTGCGGCTGCCGTACACAGCGGACACAATGTTGTCCACTATGTTGCGTCCCGGTTCAAAGTCCCTGTGATGAAGGCAAAGTTTGAACGAAGAGCCATTTCCCTCCAAGTTTGGGAGCAACTGCTCCAGGACCCAGTGTTCATCGTAAAAATTATAGGAGATGAATGCATCGTATTCACAGTTTTCCTCATCTTCACTCAGTTTGCGCCACTGGTAGCTGAACCAAGCACGGAACATATAATAGCCATACTTAATTTTCCAATATAGCTTCACATAAAGTAGAGGGACTACACTAAACACAAATATCACAGCAGCAGTAGTGAAAAATAGGTACTTTTCAATGTTTATGTAACAAACCTTTGTGTCAAAATTTATGAACAGGTCATTTTTGCTATCCTGGCATGGCAGACTCTGCAAATATATCATTTGAACCTTGTTTTGATTCAGTGTCCAGTTTTGCAGTCGTTTGTTTTGGCATGAACAGCTTAGGGGAATATGTGTTATGTCAAGGTATTGGAGACTAGGGAGGGCGTCTAAAACATCGACATCAATGCCCTGCATCACATTCTTGTTGAGTTGTAGGATTTGTAGCTGGGTAAGATTTCCAAAAACATCCTTTGACAAATTTGGAATGCCCATGTTTTCCACACTCAGCCTTGTCAAATTCCGCAAATTTTTAAAGAGCCCTGGCTCGAGTTGTACCACGCCATTGCCCGAGTTATCTAGTGTGAGGAAATTTAGGGCTGTCAAATCGTCAAAGACATCAGAAGCGAGGTGAGCTATGCGGTTGGTGGAAAGGTACAGAGATCTCAGAGAGTGAAGACCACGGAAAAGGTCAGGAGGCAGCCAGCTTATTCCGTAGGGCCGCTGTCCATCTAAATTTAGATAAATGAGGGTGCTGAGATTCACAAAAGGAGAATTGGTGGTTTGAGATTTGAAACAAATCTTGTTGTTCTGTAGATTCAACACCTGCAAGGTGTTTTGGAATCCAGTGAATTGGCCACTCTCAATTTTTTTAAGGTTGTTTCCATCCAAGTAGAGATTTGTTAAACTTTTCAATCCATCAAGGCCCCCTTCTTCAAAATGAGTGATTTTATTCCAACCTAGGTCCAATGTAGTCAGCTGAACGAGTTGCAGGAATGTTCTCTTAAAAATCACTGCGATACGGTTGTTGCGTAGATTCAGGATTTTCAGGCTAGATAGATCCTGAAAAGTGCCCTCAAACAAATCAGTTAAGATGTTGTTGTCCAGACGGAGGGTCTGAAGTTGGGTAAGCCCTCTGAGAGCATCATGGTCAAAAACAGCAATGATGTTTATGTTAAGGTTTAGAATTGTGACATTCGGTGTGTGAGCGAAGGCGTACTTTTTGACTGTAAGGATGCGATTGTAACGAAAATGCAACATTGTGATGGGAAGCTTATTTGTATTATTGCAGGACAAGAGAGTTCTGATGTGGTTGTGCTCTACGTTGAACGTTTGTATGTGTTTCTGTCCTTTAAGAAAGTCGAGACATTTTACACTTGTCAGATTGTTTAAGGAGACATCTAACATATTTGAGATTTGAGGGCAATTGGAAAATGTATGATTAAGTAACTCAGAAATGCTATTATTTACCAGTGTCAAATTTCTGACGTTTACTACCCTTTCAGTTAAGAACTTGCATAGGTTATCGATCAGAGTTGTGTTGGTTAAGCCCAAGCCAGAGAAGTCCACATACCTAGCATTAACATTGGTCATATTCAAAAACTCTAATATTTTTACTTTTGTTGAACGCAGCCGTAAATAGCGTATCTGTGTTAGGTTTACTCCTTTGAAAGCATTAGTCGAGAGTTCGAAGTTGTGTGATAAATCTAGGCGCGTGATGTGCATGAGAAATGAACCCGTACAAGCTAACACTGACAACTTATTTCCACATACATACAATGTAGTGAGGCTCTTAGGCAATACAATGTTTAAATTACTGAGGGATGTCAATTCGTTAAAGCAAAGATCTAGAAGTGTCAGATTATTTAGGGCTGAAATGGATTGCGCAATGACAGTGAAATTGTCCAGATAGTTTTTCCGTAAGATCAAGGTGTTCAGATGAGGGGTGTTGAGGAAGAGACTCTCTGGGAGATCACTCAATGAGTTATTTTCCAGTGACAGAGAAGTGAGGTTGTCGAGGTCATGAAAAACTGAGCTGTTGAGTTTTGATATGAGGTTGAAAGACAAATTGAGAGTCTTGAGGCGATGCAGGTTCCGAAAAGCGAGCCCGTCAATTAACTTTAATTGGTTATGGCCCATGCTAAGATTTTCCAGTTTTAAAAAACGTTGAAAGCTCCCTGTGGGTATGTGGGAGACTTGAATATAAAAGATGGTGATGTTGAAGGCAGACGCTGGCAGGTCACCCACAATTCTAGATATGTTCGTTTTGCGGTGATTGTAGCAAAAAAATGTTTGATTATTTGAGTTTCTAGCTCCATTGCAATTTTGAAAGCTGTACTGATAAGAGAAGTTAACCAAAAGCCCAAATGTTAATATCAATAGTTGGTGTGTTGAAATAGACATTTTGATAAATATTGAGTTCAGGAGAAGCTGCTAGGCTATTTCCTGTGTATGTTTTTCAATCTGGATAGCTGTTCTTTTCAACGGCATACAATTCTTCTCATTGTTGCATTGGATGAGATCAGTTTTGGTCCAGGAACCTAATGAAGAAAAAACATACACATACACCAAACATATTTATATGTGTAGTATGATGATTCGGTATTCATATTTTAATGCATTGCAAAATGCTTAAAGGGACTACGTGTAAGAATCAAAAAAAGTCATTTCTGCCCCCTTGCTCCGGTAAGTGAACTGCAGCCTGCTCCAGTTCACACATTGAGAGCACCAGAGCACAACACCATGGGTTGAGACATTAACAACCAAAAACCAATGTTAGTTATAATTATGAATAAAAGTTAGTTAGAAACAGACAACAGGAGTCCTGTGAGTGGATACAATGTACATAAATGAACATATTAAAAAGTCCTGAAAGAAGAGACGTTTTTGCCATTATACGCCCTGCATGTTACTACCTTCCTTTTTCCCGGCAGAACCGGCCGGGTTCGAATATAATACAAATCAGCCGACAGGCAGTTTTTTTCAATTTAAACTACAAGATGATATTGGCCATTAAAAGTTATTTATGCATTTCAAAGTCCTACACTTAGTCCATTTAAGGATGTTTTTGCTCCAACAACAATGTTTTATACTATGCTCAAAAATATATTGTTAAGATATTGATTTTAAACAATGCAATTGCGAATGAGAGTAACTTCCTACATACGATGAACACTTGCATGTGGATGTCTTCAATATATGTGTGAGTGCTTCCATGAAATTCGACACTTGGCCTCATTCGACTGATTCACTTCCTTGTTTAGGATTAACTTCACTTCCCCTTTGTTTTACTACACCTTTGGCACATGGTTTGCTCTGGGACACCGCCCTGCCACTCTTCAAGTCAGTCAGAACCTCTCGGATAGTACTAGGTATGGAGGGTTATCGGAGATTGAAGCACAGGGGCTTTTTCCATATGCTATCATGCTCATCATGAGACAAGGCTGTATTGCAAGGCATGAACATGTGGAATAGGAATTTAACAATGTGGAATATAACAAACTATCAGGATTCTCTGATCAATATGTTAATGTGTTATGTGCGAAGCTGGTCGATTTTTGTTATTAAGGTTCTGTTATTTACCAATCATTTATTTTATGAAGATTGTGATTATGTGCTTAATGCGCTGGAAGCATTAAAACACATAGTGCTGACCGTGAATTGATATTCCCTCAATGTCCTAAACATTCATCTGCATTACAATTTTCAATACATTCAAATAAGAAGGCACATAAAACGCAAATTTCTACAATACAAGGGCCTAATATCACAAGTAATGTCTAATCAATAAAATACATCAGCACAAACACAAGGTTAGCATGGTCCTCTTACCTGCACAAGTTCTCCAATATTGTGTGCACCTTGCAGTGCTTGACTCTCACTGGGGTGTAGAGCATTAGGACAGGAAGGAGGAGTGAGGACTCATGTGAATGCATTCCTGCATGCCTTATTAGACCAGCAGTAATGACACAATATGACACGCTTATCACACAGCTGATTTATTCACATTATGCGATGTTATGGGTGTATGTAGTTTCCATTTTTCTGTTCTGCAAACAAAGCTTTTCATCTGAAGTAATTATCCAACAGTCAAAACAATAAATAAATATGTCGCTTTTTTTTTTTAGATCAAATAACATTAAAGATATTATAACATAATTAACATTCTCTATAGATGTTTTATTTATTTGCCCAAAAAGAATAAATCACAAAAGAAAAACATTGATTATTAACATTACATGAATGGATTTGTTTAATTAAAGACTGAGTCTTTTGAGAAAACAGAAATGCTGTCTGGACCAATTCACGCCTATTCAACTATTTCTGCTCTGTTACTAACAAGAATAGCACAGTAACTTTTAATCCTTTGTGTTGAATCATCCTCTCATCTTCTGCTCCCGTGCCATCTGACACAGTCCACAGAGGGGCAGGCACACCATCACCACCCAGTCATCACACACTGAGCCCTGGGGAGAGATGGTGGGCAGAAACCAGCTTAATGTCCGTCACCCTCAGACACTATCTAGAGAGCAGAGGGGCTTCCAAAAATATAGTATTCCGGAGGAAAAGGGCTTATTAAAGTGTGTATGTGTGGGCTGTTCCCAGCCAAAAGGTACTAAGTTTAATCGTCAATGTCTGCAGCCTGCCTGTAGACCTCCTTGGGCCAGATGCCTGACCCTGCCCCTTAACGACATGTATCTGAATGCACTCGATGTGTCAAAAAGCATCTCATCCCAGATGGGAAATTAGGGTGTCACAGCCAAAAGTACAGGACCTTAATAACAATTACAAATATATATTAAAAAAAATGTATATCACAATGGATGACCACACACAAACTAAAGCCAAACCATCAAGGTGTGTTTCCATTCCACTATGCTCCCGGTATCCCCAGAGCTTGTCGTGTTTGTGTGTTGAGATCAAGTGCTTACGGTGATGCGGTAGCGGCCACGCATGCTGGTCCTCAGTGCGATCATGGCTCCGGGGAGGAAGGGCACGCAGCAGCTGTCCCCGTTGTCCTGCGCCACTTTACAGGCCAGGATACACGGCACAAAGGTGGCGCAGAGACCTGCTCGGGGAGAGAGGGGCCGCATGCACGCACACACGCACACACACACCTCACTGTTGTTAGCCGGCACTTCACTTGGATACGTTTCAATTGCTTAAACTCACAGACACACACAACACACAACAACACACACTCAAAAAATAACACATATTCCACAGTCTTCTTCCCAGCAGTCACAGGCATTAGAGCTTCAACACACACACACACACACGTATCATTTCTTTTTGCATTTGAGTTCCACGTGAACTGTGATAAGCGAGGATCTCCTTCCACAGGACTTTGGGTTCCCCCACACACACACACATGTTGTTTTTTATAAAACATACATATTCCACAGTCTTCACAGCAGTCGCAGGCATCGGAGCTCCAGTTGGAGGACCCTGAAGTCACAGAGTAGCTGGTGACGGAGACCTGGGGCTGGGAGCTGATCACGTTGGACTGGAAGGCCATACCTGGGGACAGGAGAGGACAAGACCAAGTAAACCATCAGACAAACAAACAAGCACCATGTTGGTGAATGCTTGAACTGTAAAGCAATGTCTCGACTTTCTGCCTCACCTGCTGGCTTGGAACGTATCCTGGAACGGGAAACGACACAATGCGTCTCTCTTCAAACTTAAAGTGTGACATCACAGTTTCACGTGAACCCAGGGTTTTATACGGATAGAGTTAGCACCAGAAAAAACAGAAGGTCTCCCTGCCCATTTTAGGTCTGTATGACCTTATCACCTTTGTTAAGAGGAAAAAAACAAAACAATGAATGTTTGGCTTTTGGGGCGTAGAGAACTTCAAGGGCTTACAAAAGGGTACACACCTACCTATGACATGGTCTGTTATCAGTGGAATTGCTTGACTAAGTGGCTTTGTCGTGCATAGTGTGTTCCTGCTACTTATAAAATAGCCTTTCCTTTTTTTAGGCAGGTGCGTGTGTGTGTGTGTGTGTGTGTGAGAGTTTATGTGTGTGTGTGTGAGAGTGTGTGTGTGTGCGTGTGTGTGTGTGCATGTGTGTGTGTGTGTGTGTGTGTGTACACTTAGAATGGATTGAATAATAATAATAAGAGATGCACAGGCACTTTCAATCACTTTGACAGCTGTGTTGTGGCCAGCCCTATATGTGTGTTTTTTATATTCGTATCTGCATGTGTACTCAGGCCTGTCTTTGTAGGCCCATTCAAACCGTAATGAGCTTTGTGGGAACAGGGCTTGGTCAGTTTTACTAGAATAGGAAACATGGGTGTGGAGAAGGCTAATGTGCATGGCTATTTGAGGAAATTAAATGATTATAAAGCCACTTTTAACCACTATAACGAATGTTTGTAACCAGCAGTTTCACATCAGTGAAATTAGTCAGAAGAAAATAATATGTAAATCTTTCTCAACAAAGACAGTGGCTGCGTTCCAAATCGCATACTTTTTATGCGATTTGGAACGCATAAATACATCCTGGTATTTTTGGCAAACTGCATTTTCCATACTATGTATTGGGACATACTAAATATTTTTCTGGCATACTAAATAGTATGGTAGTATGGGTATTGGAACGCAGGGCTAATTACCAGAATTCACCCCGAAAAAGCAGAAACGAGCCTCTGTGTGCGGTGGGGATATTGTGTGAAGGTAAAAAAGGGGTGGTGCTTGTCATCGAATTGGTAATGGTTTGTGCAATTCATTTTTGATTGGTTAAGGTCTTATATTGAAATTGCGAAGGTTTTATTTTTCACTTAGACAGGAATAAGAATACGAGTGTGGGAGTTTGTGTGGATGATGGCTGGTTTAAGCAGCCTCACCTGGCCGAGTCTGATTGGACTCTGGGGCTGGGTGAGGCTGCGCACCTTGAGTAAACAGTGTGCACAGGTTAAACCAGCCATCTCCACACACACTCAGGGAGAGATCACCTGCATGGCAGTGGAGCACCCTCATGTTCATTTGCGGCAACTTTTACAATAAACCGGATTTCTAACACCACCCTGCGTCCTTGTCTGGAGGAGCCAGACAAGGACCTTGTTACAACGAGATAAATAGTATATATATGATTGAGGTTAGGAATGATAATGCTGATTTGATTAGGATTAGCACATAGGCTATAGGTAAGGGATGTAGAAAGTACGGAAATCCATATTAGATATTGTAAACTTCATTTATTTATATTGATTTATGGAACATGATTGTTTTATTAGCAAACATAGTGTAGCGTCGGCAGAGAAAGAACCACACGGGAGCTCAGGTTTCAAGTAAATACAACTCCCGTGCCCCCTACAGTGTACGATTACGAGAAGCTGCCTGTATTTACACACACAAACCAATCACACGAGCTAACCCACCACCATGACCACCTCGGTGGCGGTGTCGATTCTCGACAACTCCACCGTCACCGAGGTGTAATCCCCCATACATTGTTCATTAAATAACACGTAACATCAATGCCGCAGAGGACCCAGGAGGGCGCTACAGGTCCAACTAGCGGTCCAACCCACGCCACAATATATAATAGCACACAATTGCATATTTCCATGATGCACCGCTTCTCTTATATTCAAATCGAAGGCTCTGGCAAATCATGCATTTATTGTCCTGCAAGTAAAATACACCGTGGCTATTCAACATTTCTGACAATAAAAAAAAAACACATGCTGGAATGGAAACAGGGGTGGGTCTGTCTGACCCAGCTCTCACTTACTTACTTACTTACTTACTTACTTACTTACTTACTTACTTACTTACTTACTTACTTACTTACTTACTTACTTTAAAGTACCCCTCTTTTACCACCAGGTTTATATGCTTACAAGGATAATAATGGCTTAGCCATTATAAGTCATTTCACAATCTACCCTCTAGTGACATCACACGTGGGCAGGGCTGTACTCGGACAAAAAATCGTCCCTCGCATTTTAGCCTAGACCGGCCACCCCAATCTTTCACACGCGTGCACATGTTTTTGGGGCAGTTTGAGGTTGTCAACGCACGCTGAAGGCATTTATATATGCCACTGTCAACTGGCCATATCTTATGACGATGAAAGGCAATTGACGTGGTCCGCATTTTTAAGCTTACGTCCAAAATTACTGTTGGCGTAATTTTGAATTTTACTGTTAGGAGGGCTAAAGGTGCGTTCACACCAAAAGCGAAAAAAAAGCCCAAAATTTGCTTCGCTTTTGGTGTGAACGCACTCTTTAAACTCCCAGTGCTACAGCGTGCCGTCGCTACTGTGTGGCCACGGGTCGAGCTCAGTGCGCTCTGTTGTCTGCGTACGGCCGCGGTAAGATTCCAAAGCCTTCTGCACGTTAGTAACACGTTAGTAGCCTGGGGCTGCGCATCGTACGATTATATACGAGGTTATATTGTATAAAAAAACAAAAACATGATATTATCGACCGGCCGGTTCGGCCTGTAATGGTGTTAGGGCCGTCAGTCAACAAAATGTAAACAAAAATTTAAATAGTTGTGTCGTCGGCCCAAGAAGCACGTCGGCCCACCGGGAAGGTTCCTGGTATGCCCGATGGCCAGTCCAGGCCTGCACGTGGGAGTGTCCAGCCAGATGTAAGATGGTTAGATCAAGCAGTTGGTACAGTCCACTGCATAGACTGCTAGCTTGATCTATCCATCATACATTTGGGTGGGCACTCCCATGTGTGATGTCACTAGAGGGTAGATTGTGAAATGGCTTGTAAAGGCTAATCAACATCACCCAAGGTGGTAAAATAGGGGAACTTTAAGACATTGTTTTTGTGATTTGGTGACTCACTTTTATAGACAATTGCTTTATGAAACATAAGTTAAGTATTAAGCAAGTATTTCAAGTCACCTAATCGGGTCCTTCTCACGCTTACCAACTTGAATAGCCATGAAAAACAGAGCAGTCATTAAAAGCCGTTATTGCTCTGTAATTTCACAAGTCAAGCAGAACTGGCATATTCTTCTTCTACTCTGACATAATTTTCCAATAAGGACCTCCGTACATCATTTATGGCATGAAGAACTTTTTGTAATGTGGAAAGTCTGGTGAGCCTGCATACACTATCAACATTTTTTAAGTGGACATGTGCTGTGTGTAAGATATTCCATATCACTGTCTGCAGCCAGTTTTTATCTTGTCGCTGTCTGCAGACAGTTTTCATCTCACTATTTCTTTCCATCAGTCACCATCGCTGGCTATCAATAACAAGCTATACATATCTGTTTAGAATACAAGCCGTTTCAGTTCCTGAAAGTTGACTTCTGTTTTTTGATCCACAAATCTGCTAAGGGTTGGAAAGAAAGGGAACAGAGAGCAGGTGATCCACTGAGAGTAAGGTGGTAAATTGTGTTGCTTGTTTGATGTTTTAAGGTGTTTTGCTACCACATTGATTACGTCAGCATGAATAGCTCACAGGAGATCACAGCTTATTATTGGGTGAGTACGTTTTTGTTGTTTTTATCACTGAAATATTAATGTGCACATTAATCTTTACTTGGAGATTTGCAGATGTTCCTTTCTTATATTGAATGAACAAAGGAAGGACAAACATGGTAAACTAGTCCAATTAATAAAATGAGATTTGAACAAACATCACCAGTCCTTCAAACTCTTATACACTCTTGCTAAGGGCATATACTCCCAAGTCAGGTTGTCTATACAAGTTAAGATCACATTAAGGTTTTGTAAAAGCATTTTTGCACGAGGACTTTGCGCTCTTATCAGTTGATGTCTGTCAAACCCATCAAAGTCAAGTGAAAGGTTTCTTATCCTCCCCCCCTCTTGCTGTAGCCAGAGTATCCAGATTACACTCCTCTGGACGAAGAAGCAGCTCCTTGCATCCAGGATGATGTTTACAGCTTCGGACAGAGCTATTACCCTGTGGTGTACAGCCTGGTGTTCGTCCTGGCCATAGTGGGCAATGTTCTGGTGCTGTGCGTGGTTGCCCGCTACCGGAGCTCTGTGAGCGGCGGAACCTGCGCCCTCTCTATCACCGACATCTTCCTCCTCCACCTGGCCGTGGCCGACCTCCTGCTGGCGCTCTCGCTGCCGCTGTCCGCCGTCCAGTGGGCCGACAAGTGGGTCTTCGGGCTGGTGGTCTGCAAGATCTCTGGGGGCCTGTTCTCCCTGAACCGCTACAGTGGCATCCTGTTCCTGGCCTGCATCAGCTTCGACCGCTACCTGGCCATCGTGCACGCCGTTCGTAGCGGCTGGAAGCGCACGTCCTGGCACGCTCATGTGGTGTGCACGCTCATCTGGGGCATGTGCCTGGGCCTCAGCGGGGTGGACGTGACCTTTAGGCAGCTGTCGGAGGTGGGCAAGAAGGGCCAGCTCATGTGTCGGACCTGGTACATCGAGAACACCATACAGTGGCAGGTGGGGCTGCAGCTGATCAGCATGGTGCTGGGCTTCGGCCTTCCGCTGCTCGTCATGCTCTACTGCTACGTGCGCATCTTCCGCTCGCTGTGCAACGCCCCGCGCCGGCAGAAGCGCAAGTCCCTGCGCCTCATCGTGTCCCTGGTGTCGGTGTTCATGCTGTGCTGGGCCCCCTATAACTTTTTCCATCTAGCTGACAGCCTGGAGAAGCTGGGCGTGATCAGCGGCGGCTGCCAGTTTGGCCGGGTAGTTGACCTCGGCATCATGGTCACGGAGAGTGTGGGGCTCTCTCACTGTGCCCTCAACCCCTTGCTGTACGGTTTTGTTGGTGTGAAGTTCAGACGGGAGCTGGCCAAGATGGTGAAGGAGCTGCTGGGCCCCAGGGGCTGGACGGGCAGGCAGGAGTGGGGCGTGAGGAAGACCAGGAGGACCACTGGGTCCTTCAGCTCTGCTGAGAGCGAGAACACCTCGTACTCTGTCATGGTGTGAGCTCTCCGGTACGCCAGGAGATGTGTGTGTGTGTGTGTGTGTGTGTGTGTGTGTGTGTGTGTGTGTGTGTGTTTGTGTGCGTGCGTGTGCGTGTGCATACTGTGTATTGACATTTGAATGCGATCAATTTCTAGCTTCTTTTTTACAAAATATTGGATAATTTTTGTAAAATAAAATATATTTGGTTGTAATATTCCTGTGTTTGACAATCTGTTAATTTCAGTTAATTTCTATACTGCCCACATGTAACTCACTGTTGTGTGATAAATAACCTACAAAGGTTTATGTAATCGGTAAAACAGAAATTTCCTCATCTCAGTAGTTGTTTTTCACTACTTACATTGCGACACACCTTGTGAAACAGCTTGTTCAGCGAAAATGGAACTGTGGTTGGAGAAGTCTGATCCATGGCTTCCTCAACTTCCCCTATGGACCCCCAGACTACATAGACTATGGCAACATGTCCCAAACAAACGAGACTGCCATTGTTCATACAAACACGTCTTTTATAAACCAAACTAAATAGCATAAAGTTAATAGGTAAACACAAGCTTTTGTCTTATATTATTAATTAGGTAATATAATGATTTTCTATATTTTGTCAATACCAAGTTGCAACCAACCCCCTGGTGCCCATTTGATAGAACAAAAACACATAAATATCCCCATGATTGAGAAAGCGGATGTACGGTTCCCTTTTCAAACGCTCTGTGCACACTACTCATTCTAAAGGGACAGATTTTATTGTAAGACAGAAAAAAATATGAAGTTTTTCAGACTTAAGCAAAGTGTGCTTTGTATCCCACTGACAAAAGAGGAAACAAAAATTATTTGTTTTATGTTGTATTTATGCCGAGTCTGTGACTTTTCTCACTTTCATTTATGTTATTATTACTTAAACAGACGTGGCATATGGAGAAGTGTTACATTTTCGACGTGGCTGTGTAAGGACTACCAAAATAATAACAGTGTAGTATGACATTGTTATATACCATTAAATCAGCATATTCAAAATTAAAGTAGTTGATAATAATAATAATTTTAATTAGCATTATTATTATTAGTCGTAGTAGTAGTATTACTGTTATTCTTGAACGTGTGTGTATGTGTGTTTGTGTGTGTGTATGTGTGTGTGCAACTTTCACCATTTGTTTAAGTTTTCATCTTTGAAGACCTAAATCTCTGGAAAATAACATATTTCCATATAACATTCTGCTGCTGGATCTTTATAAAATGTTATACTGCCTACATTCTAACTCTAATTGTAGTTACACTGGTCCAATTAAATAAGGCCACGCATCATACAGATGTCCTTTGATTATTTATTTCCACCTTTTCGTCGTAAGACACCGTGAAAACTACAAAAAATAAACACATAAAATACAATGAGTCAAATATACTTTCAGTCATTTTACAGTCTGTTAAGCACGTTTCCTTAACTAGACGGGCCCACAATATTAGCGTCACAAAGGTGCATTAAATGCAAAGAAATTGAACCGTAGAGCTTTTTGAGGTAAACCCTCTAACTCGAAGCCCACTGACTCTTTCACTCTGAACAATGGAATCTTTTCCCATCATAGTGGTAAGCTTCAACTTGACTGGCTCTGAACCCGCCCCCATCTTCTCACTTACCCCTTGGTCTACAAAAGTGTTGCTACTCTGTGTATCTAGTAGGGCATACACTAAGGTCTCTGTTTCAGGGGTGGTGATTGAAGAAATCCAAACAGGCACTATCATGGATGTGCTCCCACCTTCACCTCTATCAATGCAGCAGGAAAGGGAGGATGTGTTTTGTTCTGCTTGCATAGCATGAGAAGAAGATGCGTCTGCTGCAGCAGAACGGTCCTGATGAAGTGGTGTTGGATGAGGTTTCTTACATATGCCACAAGTAGCTTTATTCTTGCAGTCCTTTGAATTGTGTCCCTTCCTAAGACAACCAAAGCACAGATTATTGTCTAATACAAACCTTTTCTTTTCCTCTGCAGTCTTACTGGAGAGCTTCTGACATTTGTGGATGGAGTGACTCTCTCCACAGCATAGGCATGTTACTGGGCTTGTAGATAATGCTGATATGCTCACTTTCCTTGATCCATTTGAATCTTTTGAGCTGTTCTCTACAGCACTGTATGTTTTCATAATTGACATTGATTTATCAGATTTATCTGCTATCACATTTGTACTGAATGCACTAGCCTTTGGACGTTTTGCATCTCTTAGTGGCCTTTCTGCTTCCTTTGCTACAAAGTCAGCAAACTCCTTGAAATTGGGGTATTCCTCTGTTTGTCGCAGCTGCTTTGTGACATGGCGATTCCAGCGAGAGGTCAACCAATCTGGGAGTTTCTGGAGCATCTTTCGGTTTTCCTCACAGTCAGTCAACACCTGGAGTCCTTTGATGTGAGGCATGGCATTGCTGCAGGCTGTCAGAAAATCGCTAAATTGTCTTAATTTCACCGACTCTCTTGAGCCAATCTTCGTC